>CM060464.1:7903590-7954693 GCA_030544235.1 Lepturacanthus savala
CACATCAAAGTAGAGAGGGATGTCTTAGTGAGAAAAGGCAGTGGAGCTTAAACCGGGCCTTTGATCACCCCAGGCACTGATCATTAAAATAATGGATAAATAATTGATTAAAAAGACCAGACCTTATTGTGCCCTGTTTCTGTATTCAAATGAATCACAAGTTTGAGATACAGTGGCCATACGATGATTAAATGGCAGATGTACTGTAGGTAGAAAAGAAAGGGCTATAGTGCATATGTAGCATTGTGTAGGAGGCTTGGAAATAATCTAAAAAAAAATTGGTACCATTTAAATATAAAGGAAAATAGCTCAATTAGGACAATATTGCTTTTGCTATTACAAAATAATGTTCAGAATGTTAAACATTGACACATTTTCACACTTTATTATAGGTGCAAATATATAATGGTGTCTGTTTGTAAGGACCAAATTGTGTTTTAGATTTTTTTTGCCCGTGTCAGATTATCAGAATAAACGCCCAGCTAGTCAAACCGCTTCAGCTGCTTTTTTCTGTCATTTTCTACCATTTCCATAGGCCATTCAATCCTCAAAATGTTCCACATCTTTCACACATTATCAGTTTTATTCTACTTTTAAATCCCACTCATACTAATTACACCCTTTTCCACTTTTCCAACTCATTCATACTCCTTCAGCTGCTTCTTTATTCAAATCAGGGCCATCAATCCATCCTTTCCACAGCTTCACTCTACAATTTCTTCAGAAATTGCATTTAATTTTGTTGTAACCTGTAAAGTGAACATACACTGACAGTACAGTCTGTGAGTTCCCCAGCTCTGGCTTCCAGCATGAGCTGGAGACAGCAGGTCAGGGCAGAAGTACAGAGATGGAGAAGCAATCAAAAGGCATAGGCAGAAAGTAGTGTGAACTCCAGCTGCGGGTATAGGAGACTAGTAGCCAGTAGGTGTAGATACAGTGGAAACTGAAGTCTGGAGTGTGCTGGAGAAAGACAATGTGCCTACAGTGTGCACATCAGGGATAATATAAAAGACTATTTTCCATCCACTTTTGTAATTTGAGTAGGAGATTGACGTACAGTGTCGCTCAGCACATATACATTTATATTTAGACTCTTCAGATGAATCTAATTTAATCAACTTAGAACACTGAAGTTCTTTTTTACCGCACATCTGACAGCATAAAAACACTGGTAACCTTCACATTGTATGAGCTACTAACATAAGCACACCTGGTGTTCGGTATTTTATTAGAAGTATTTCGTTTCATTCAGCCTTTCCTTTAGACAGACACATGGAAACATTTCTATACTATGATATCCAGGTGAAGTAAAAGGCAGAACAAACAGCAAAGCTCGACATGTTTCCTAGATACAGACAAGTATTTGTCAAAGTGGGATGACGCGACAACAGGCACCACCGCAAACCCATTTATTTTGGGCGATGCTGTCTCACGTTTGACATGTCGAACTAATCTCACATAACTGTGACGTCAAGCGCTTGTTTCTACAAGCTCTGAACAGGAAATAACCAGAGGTGCTGTGTCCAAGTGTTTTAGACACAGGGCCAATCTAACCTCTACATCTGGACTTTCAAGGTCCTGTTTTTCCGATTCCTTATGACCCGAGCTTGATGCATACATGAGATTACTGAGGAATAGCTATCAACGTACACCGATATCCTATTCCTTGTTCAAATTTTCCACAGTTACCACAGCCAGCAGTTTAAAATGATCCATTGGCTTCACAAGGACCTAATAATGATGCAGGAAATTCAACCCAAGTGATTTTTTTTTCTTTTTCTATGTTCTAGTGGAATTGACTAACCTCTGCAAACTTTCAGCGAATAAAGGACACGACATAATACAAAGCTTTGCTCAAGTTCGAAACAGCAACAAGTTCAAAGCAAAGCGAAATGTTGCATTGAGCAGCCCCACTTGTGAAAATAATAAAAAAAATATGTGTGATGTGGTAACTTCAAGCCACACCGAAACACAGAAAGCCTTAAAACCCCTCCCTGGAGTTCTTGTGCTCCTAATAGTTTAACACTAATGAGATCTGCTGCTCCCATCTCTGCATCCTCCCACATAACAGTTAATTTCATAGTGTAAATACCTTTGAAGGTGGGGAGAAGCAGACAGCGTGGCAAAGAGACACAAAGTGTGCTCGCCGGCCACAGTTTCCTGAGCTGCCAAAGCTCGCACCGGCGTATTTGCATTAGTTGTGACATTGACTCAGAGTCGGTTGGCGAAGCTCTGTTTAATTCCGCCAGTCTCCCTGCTAAAGTCCGTGAAAACAATGGTCAAGCAGGACTTGTCGGGGCTGCTCGGTATTCCAAAAATGTCAGGGCCGTGCCACAGTTTGGTGAGAGGTGGGAGAAAGACGTGGCGTCGCCGCCATGCTGCGCTGGGAGTAACGTGTTCCAAAAAGCAGTAATATAACGCTTTACAGGGGAAAAAATGGTAATATTCCACTTGGTACAAATGTCAGTAACGCGCATTACAATGGGTTTTTAACCTGGATTGAAGAGGTCATTTTTTATTTTGTTGTTTTTCTTTTTCTTCCTTCAATTTCGCTAAAATCACTGCAAGATCAGCAACAGTGAAACACCCCAAAATGTCTGAATTTCTGTTCTTTTGGCTCTTCAGACAGAAGATCACGATGATTGAACCTGCAGAAAATGTTGGATATCACGTTATCCAGATGGGCACATGCTCATTACTTTATGTTTGTGAAACATAAGGATTTGAAGACCATTGTAGTCAAATACACTTTGTGTGCTACACCTAAAGAATTGTCCACTTTCCGAAAATACACTGGAAATTTAACATTTACAGAGTTGCCATAGTAACATGAAGTCAGCAAGGAAGCAAGCGGAGCATGAGAATGGAGATAAAACCACAAAACTAGACAAAATTAATGTTCTGCCCTGAGATTCTTCAGCATCAAGAGGTTAGGAGACTCGTGTTGGAGGATGTTGCTGAAGATAAGGTAACCATTTCCAGCTTTTTGTAAACTTGTCATTAATATCCCTGTTGCGATTCGCAATAATGACAAAGGTGAACTATATTTAGATCTCTGAATCCATATTTCCAGAGATGGATGGGCTGCATTTATCAACGGGACGAGAACGGCAGCTTCCGTCAGGTGGCCGTGTCGCAGCCACACACGTGCAGACATATGCACACATAACGCAAGTATCCACAGAGGTGAATTTCGGACGTCTTGGCCATCTGCTCGTAATGTTCAGGGCCCGGCACACGAGAGACTCTGCTGTCCCAGCCAAGAGGCGGTGAGCAGAGTTCAAGTTTACATCCCTTATATTTCTCGCAAGCGCAGCATGTCTTAGACAGAGTGATAAAACTGTTGCAAACAAAACACCTCCTCATCAAAAGGGGCTAATAAAGTCTTCAATATACTTAAGTGTAGCCTTAGATAAATAGAATCCCCATTTCCCTGTGCATTGGTGTTCAGTTGGTCAAAGTGTATTGATGTACTTATTGACATTCAATAAAGGGAAACCCTCTCAGCAAACCACACAGGACGCATCCACCGACTAGTATAAATCCTGTACACTTCTCGAGTGTGCAACTTTCCTTTAACACAATTACTAGACAGCAATAATGTCACAGTGTGTTCGAACCAATTTTGATTTACAAGTGGACAACATGTTGCCTTTTCATCAGCTTATTATTATTAAGTGGTCTGTATATGTGTGTTTCCCTGGACAATCCCCCCACTTGCTTCACTCTTAGTGAGATATTGATCCTCCCAGTGTACCGGCCCCTCCTGATTTCATTAGGCTAGCTGCTGTTAATTACTCCACACTCTAACCTTTTGCTGTTTCATTTCGACCGACAAATTGGGTGAATTAAAAAGGGGGAGGGGAGTGAGGAGAAAAGAGAGAAAGGGAACAAGGAAGCTCCCTCGCAGCTGCGGTGTTGGACCCCCCCCACCCCCCCTCTCTGTGGCGCTTGTGTTGGAATCCCAAGCGGCGTAATAATTAAAAAAGTTCATCAATGTTCTCTTTGCTCATCAAATTATGCAGAAGGAGGCTACTCCAGTAATTGTTGCAGAGGATTCATTTATGAAAACCATACCGGCTCGATCTAGTATAGTTGTCTGGGGAGTTGGAGAATGATGCCTTCTTCTTCTTCGTCTTCATCTCCTTCCATTCCTCCTCCTTGTATTTCTCCTTCTTCTCCAGGCATATCATTTCAACACATTTTATTCATGTATTCATGTTTATTTACAAGGATCATGTGACAGACACCACTGAATTCAAAATTTTGGTGTACACTGATTCAAAATGCAACATCCCCCCTTTTAAGTGACACACCAATTTGGCTTCTTAGCGAAGGTATTAAAAGAGTAAGATATGACACCTCGCTGCAACGTTATAATTACACATTTAATACCTTATGTCATGAGATTACACGTGCGGTGCATGGCATCTAAAGCATACTTTAATCACAGGGGATGTAATTGATTAACCATATAAGACTGGGAACGTGATGATGAGGATGATGCTCTAAATCCATGTTAAATCAATACAGCCCCTTCATACACATCGAGGGATTATCGACAGAAATTACTAGCAGCTGTAACTGCTGACTTCCAATCATTAGATAATGTCTGGCTTGGTGCATTGTGCTTATGTGTGTGAGTGAGCCAAAAAACACTGCCGCCTCTATAGCTGCTTTAAGTAATCACCTGATTTAAAATGGAACAGTGTTTCATGTTTCATTACCAACTGAACAAGAGACATTTATAGGATCTTTTGGAGTCTTAATACGGGAGATGCCCTTTCCTCAAGGTTGAGTACATTCTAGTTGAAACGATTCTACATGATGCAGAAGGAGCCATCCAGAGCACTCCCTTTGGCTGAGATAATAACTTCATCATAATTAGCTTGTGGTGCTCAGGAGTGTTGAATTGTCGGTTGCAGTGGGATCCGGGCTGATTTATTGCTTGATTTAATTATGTATCAAAATTCAATTAGACATGCTTTCAACCAAATTCAAAGTGAGTTTTGTCGAGCTGTCCCTTGAAATCAGACGTGGCTTTGAAGGACATCCTTCATAACGCACTGACATCTAACTTAATAATCATCGCTTAGCCGAGGAATCAGTCATGTGTTGAGAAACAAATTTAGCCAAAAACAACACGGATATCTGCTATTTCACTTTTAGAGAAGGTGTGCTTTTTCGCCCTTCCATCTCTTTCACATCTGAGATGACATCAAACAGCATCAAATAGTGTGAAACAGACCTTGACTCAGTACTGTTTTGAAGAGGGTTGCAGGTACTTTACGAAGTGGAGAAACATGACAAAATGCTCTTTGAGGTTGACTACGGCTGAGGAAGTGCCGAGCTTTCTTTACACACATCACTCACTGCAGGCTCACCCTCTTTTGCGCCAGACTACACTAGGGAAAAAAAAGGGAAGCTGTTTTGAATAAGTGTCACACCAGCCTCCAAGAGCTACATTGATCTTTACTACTATGCAAATTCAGGATGTCATGGTGTCTATGCCAAGAAGCCAAAGAAGGGAAGGAATATTTCAGCCGGAGGTCTCTGACTCGAGTGTGGTCCTTTACCAGCATTGTAAATACACTCATTGACAATTTTATGAGGTACACCTTGGTTGGACTGCGCAGGTCCCTCTTCGACCCTCAGAGCAGCCTGGATTTTTTTTTTTCTTTTTTTTGAAGCATTGATTCAACAAGGTGGTGGAGATGTTCTGTTGGGAATTCGATTTGACAGGAGAGTTTTTGCAGCTTTTCAGTGGCGCACATGCTGTGAACATCGCACCTCACCTCAGCCCAAATGTGTTTTATTAGGCTCTGATGTGGGGACTGTCCAGACCACTGGATGAAGTATAGTCATTTCCTTGCACCATTCTGAGACAAGGACACGTTATATTGCTCGAACAATCCATCCGACACAACAGTATTCTGTCGATATGGAGGGTTACACTAGGTCAGAAGCTATGTTTGCTGTATACAAGCAAAACGATTTTAAATACACCAAGAATATCTACCGGTAGACAAAAACAAAAGGCTATTTACTTTCTCTCGGTCAAACTACTATTAAATTCCTACAATATCAAATATTCATTATTTTGCAAAAATAGGCAGTTTGCCCTTCATCACCATCAACACACTCACCCCAGTTATGGTCACCTTGTTTAATGTTTTATAATGCTTCCTTCCTACTTTCTCCTTACATAACACCTAAACTACTTTTGAGCCACTAAGGCTAGCTGTAATAAATAAAATAACTTAAAAATAAGTATCTCTGATGCTAGCAGCCTTATTTACCAAAACCTGTCCTGTCTCACACTATACATGAATACTTCTGTCCTGTTGCCAGTGATATTTCAAGCCTTCTTTGGTTTAGGCACCTTTGTATGTACAGCATGCCTCATATTGCTTTCTGTGTAAAATAGATTAAAATTATCATAAATAATATAAACAAAATTCATACACCAGTACATTATATACATTCAGCTGATAACGTTAACATTATGGTTATTGTTATTGTATGTCAGTATTATAGTGTGTCATTTTCCAGTGCTGATGCCTATTGTTACTACACAGATGCTTGTGGCAGGTAACTGTAACCTGACTTTTCTCTTGTTTTGCAAACGCTTCAGCTGTAGCTGTCACAATAATTGATGCAACAATAGTGAAGCATAACAATATCCAGACCAGAAAAGTCAGTCTCGTTATAAAGATGATAATTAATCAAGCGAAAAAGACACCAAAAAAGACTCCTTAATCAAGTGCAGCACCCCTTGTTCTATTTTACGCTCCATACGGTACGGGGCTTTGCTAGTAGATCCAGAAACAAAGACCATAGCTGTCGGCTAGATATTGCTGCTGGCTCAAAGATAAGGGAACATAAAAAATAGCTAAATAAATGAATAAAGAGGATTTGCCATATCCTACAGTATCAATTTCAACTATAAGTTACTTGTTTGTACTAGTAGCTCCTTCTACCTTTTCCCACAAGGCTGACCACCACTGGCAGAACAGAGAATTGTAGTTTTTAATATCGGCTCAGCTAGGTCTCTAAAAAAGTCAGTCCTACCATCATGGTTGAAAAACACTTGAGAAAACTGTTAAGTATACTGTGTTTGTAAGAATATGTTCTATTTACCACCATATTACCTGGTTAACATCAACACCACCCTATGATGTTGATACCAAAATGGATCCATGGATTCAATAAGGTACACTTTGTTGGATTTAGTGGCATTTAGAAGCATCTTGGCAGTAATGGGATACAATATTCACAAGCATGTTTTAATTAGTACATAATTAAATCCAAATATGATTTGTTGTGTTTCATTCCCTTAGATTGAGCTTTTACTATCTACATCAGTGGTCCCCAACCTTTTCTGTACCGCGGACTGTAAGCTGATAAAAACTAAATAAAATGACAAGATCAGCATTAAAAACTGTGGTATTTTCTCTGTAGCAATAATAATAATAATAATAATGAACGTAAATCCACTGTGTAATCATGTGCAACTTTATTAGCGGTGTCCTTGTAACGTCACACCAACAACAGAACATCACATGAGCAACATCATTTCTACCCCAACACAATGCAACACACTCTGGTCGCTATGGTAATGTTTAAACATACCTTCAAAATAAGACACAATACAAAAACAAAGTGCATGAAAATGCTCGCTAATCACAGCAGCACTGAATCAGTGGGAGTTGCAACGAGACGAGCGGGATGTATCACGTGACGTGTGGTGTCGCGGCCTTGACGTGCGTCAAGTGAGACGGATGTAACAGAGAAAATCCGGTCACTTTTCAAAGTAAAACATAATTTTCGAAAAAATGTAATAAAATAATGGAAATTATTTTTTCTTTCTGTGCGGCCCAGTACCAAAATACCCACAGCCCGGTACCGGGCCACGGCCCGAGGGTTGGAGATCACTGATCTACATGGGCAGCACGTCTCCTTCCATGAAGCCCGCCATGTTACATCACGATTTTTTACCCTAGCCCACATTGGTGAAACCAAATATTGGCTTTTTGCTTTGTTGTTGTTGTTTTTTTTTTTTTTTTTTTCATTTTCTCCAGTCACTGTAGGTTGTTCTACATGCTTGGAGTAATCAGTTGCAACCTTGCCATTAGATACCACCAGAAACTACACATCATAACTTTTAAATCAAAGTTGTCTTTGCAACATATAACAGACACGCATGCAGTCTGTTTTTTTTTCCAAGATTTTCACACCAATCAACACAACTGCTGTTACTAATTAGTACACGTTGCATCACCATCACTGAAAAGTAAATTGGTGTTGCGTTTGAATGGAATGAAATTAGAGACACTGTAGATGTTGGTGACAGATGCCTGGAGTCAACAAGTTCAGCTGGATAATAAATGAACCTCTCAACCCAGTATGTCCTCTCCGCCTGCATAGCAAGGCCCAATGTTCTCGACTCACTTTCTGGAGGAGTGAGTTGCATTAATTGGGAGGCACCTGTAGTAAACCGGCCAGCATGTATATTGTTGAATAGGAAACACGCTGGCGAAGAGAACAGGAAGACCGTCGGATGTGTCGAAACTTCATTTCATCCAGATTCCCTTGTAATGTTATTTGATCATCCGTTTGATCTACCCTCCCATTGAATTGTCTGACAGTTTTCTTCACTGAGACTGGCAGAGGCATTGTCCGTAGATTGTGATGTGCAGTGACAAACTGTATCACCAGCTCCTGTTTCAAGCAAAGAGCCGGAATCGCTGTCATTCACTGACAAACATGAAGCACAATGACTATACTGATTAACGATTTCCAGAGCGTTCATGGAAATTATGAAAACTCCCATTTCCTTTTCAAATTTAAACACACGATTGATAGCCAATGGTTGGCGGTAATGTCATTCAGCTAATTTAGTCTTGGCTTGGAAATGTATTTGCTGACATTTCTTCACGTGTCACCACAAGCTTAAAGGATATCACAACGAAGCCTGTGAAAAATTAACAATCCAAACGGCCATGGCCTTGTTATAAATTTCAATCAGGATCCCAGAACAGGAAGTGATAATTCTTTATGAATGTCTCTTAGGATAATAGCCTTCTCTCTGCTGAAATGTTGACGGGTGACACTTAAAAAGCCAGTATCGGCATGATTCTGTTGCAGTTATTTGTAATCTGATCACTATAGAGAGATCAATTAATCAGGAATCCTTGAACTACCGTCATTCAATTAGATTAGTTCAATTCAATAAATCCTTTTATATCCGTATGCCAATTTAAACTCTCAAATCCAAAAGCTTATAAAAGTGAATTAAATAGAACTGAAAATGTGCAAAAGCCCAGTTTGAATGATCACAGCAGTAACCACAACACGTTTTTCTTTTTCTCACACCTCATAAGTGCATTTGTAATTGTTGAAAGATCCTGTCAAGTAACAAAGAGCACAATTGCCAGTAGGGTTTAAATATCGCTAATTAGTTCTTCTTTATGCAGTGTCTTCCGTTTAAATGTGTTCTTTACCAATGACAAAGCGACTAGGAATGTTGCAGTTCATAAAAGTCCATGACACCTAGGCAAGGTCATGTGTTTACTTCGCCCAATGAAAGAGCAATAAAAGTGAAAGAACATATAGTAAAAGTGGACCATCGTTTTTAAGGAGGCAAGCTAAGCAAGGAGACAGATTCACAGGAAGAAAGACACAGATCTTTGACCACTGCTGCTACCGATAAAATATTAACAGTCAACATGCTCAATATTCAGGAAGAGACGCTATACTTCTTCCACCATCTCCGGTGAGACCAATGCCAAGTTCATGAATATTTTCTCAGGTAATCCATATGAATGTGAGAGCCAAGCAAGATGATTACTTACCGTCTTCGGTTACAGCAAATCCTTGTCTACATAAACTCGCTGTATACACTGATTCGAGGGGGCAGTTTTGCAATGCATCCTGGAAGTTAATGTTCACACCCAGCCAAGCTCTTACCTGCAGTTGTCTGTTGTGTTGATCTTTGCATATTGCACTGTTATAAATTCTATGAGAGACGTGTGATGCGGTTTAGAGTAAGGCAAAATAAAACATTGATTTAGATGAAATAATTATAGAAAGATACGTGATAATAATCACACTCTACGACCCCATATATCGCCACACAAACATTAATAGAACCATCCAGTGTCTAGAATGTAGAAAAAGAAGAATAATCAACATGATGCAAGCAGATGATGAAATGCACAGCTCTGTGAATTTGTGCAAAGAGTCTAGTCGATCCACTCAGTCATTCACACCAGGTCCACTGAGTAAGTCCACTGTGACTGATTAACCAACTCAATCGCTAAATAAAATATTTTAGATTCTTATGGCCATTATTGCATCTGAACAGTGAAAAACACGGTCTGAATGCATGGGAAATAAATGAGATGTTGACCTTTTAAAGTTTGTAACGTCTATTGATTCATTTATCTCCCAAAATCCATTTGAATTGAAAGATTAAATGCTTCTCAGGGAAAATATTGATATATGTGATGAATTTAGATTAATTAATCACAACATGTATTAATTAGATACACCTTTTTAATCACTTGACGGGCCTAGTTTTCGATAGTTTTTGACAGCAATGGAGATCTACGGCATAGGGTACGATGAAATATCAGGCTTTGGATACACACACACACACAATGCTTGTAAGTTGGATGCATTCATTGTTTTTGATGTGTTCATTTTTTTTTTTTGCTCTGCCGAAGAGATTTGTTGACAATCAGAAAAAATATAGAAATACGCCAGCCTTATCCTTTAAGGATTTCTAGACTTCTATGTAAGGAATGGAATTTATTAAATATTTTTCTTCAACTGACAACTTGTTACCAATACATACTGTAACTGTCAACTCTTGAGAAGAAACACAGACAATCCCTCTTACAAAGGCAGTGGCGCAGCCTTGGTAAAACATTGATAAAGCGCGGAGACAACGCTCACATTTATATTCCCATTTGCTTCATGCATATCTTCCCTTAAATATGTTGATGTCAGTTTTTCTGGCAGTGCAGTCAGTTAGAAGTGTGCCATTGATGTAATTCAAAAGCCACCAAGCACAGAGCTGTCTCTCTTCCCCCAGCCTGCCTCACCCTATTGGGGTCCATCACCAAAACAAACTGCTCCTCACTGCCAGGGTAATTTTTCCTCCTCTTCCACCACTGAGTACCAGTCATATTAATATCTTTGTAGAAGGCAAATGTGTGCTCCGGGAGGCCAGTCCCATGCGCTTGTTTTTCCAAACCTCTTGCTGTTTCTCTGGCCACAGCCAAGTGCATTAACATATGTTCTCACAGTGCACAGTGCTACTCTGCATTGGTAAATGCCTTATTACAGCAAGACCCGCTCTGTGCTCTTCTATTGAATATCCATAAGTAGTAAAACGCAGCCATATCTTCCAAGCCAGAACAGTAGGGATGTGTCTCACATGACGGGGGGGGCCCCCTTAACATTTAGTCAGAGGCCATCTTCGTCAATTTGATATTCCTCCCACTCACAGTAATGGCGGGTGGTAATAATGACAAATAAAGGCAATATTGCTATTGCCTGGTGTATACTGAGTGTAATAAGGTCATGTGGTGGTTATTCCCCCCCCCACACATATTTATGCCTTCTTAGCATACAGAGTCAAATTCTCTCCGTACGACTTACATCTCCAAAGACTACGCCAGTGTGAAATATGCAAAGGCAGAGGGTGAGAAAAATATCCTGAGCAATGCAGCATGTTCTTTGCCTCGCAAGCTTACACGCTTGTAATCATTTCCAAACTGTAATTTCCTGTTATTATTCCATTTGGATTTTTTTTTTGTTTTTTTTTTTGTATTTCTGTCTGAAGCAATACAAGGGGAGTCTGTGCGCCTGCAAAAAATTAGAAGATGACACTCACTTTTGTCTTAACGATATGTTAACAATGAGGCACAACTATTGCGATCGAAATAAAGAAATAATGAGGCACACCGAGACACCTCTCATCGTATAGCGGGAGATTCTTGACAAGACATGTTAGCAGTTAATTTAATTCATGTGTAGGCGCTATGTTTAAAATTTAAATAACATCATCTGTTCAAGAAACAAAGAGGTGATGACATCCAGAAAAAATACTTGACACTCTGTATCAACATGATTTATAAATGCTGCTAGGTTAGCATGTACAGGGGAAGTGTTGCTTGTATGATGTGTGTATGATAACTATAAATGGTGAGAGTGGAGAACAGATGACACACCCACTGTGTCTGTTAATGCAGCTTGTTGATGATCATGTGGATCGCTGCTGAAACGCTACAGCTTTGGGCAGAGTGTTTTGGTTTTTTTTTTTTCAGATTGCAACTGGCCATGGAGGCCATACAAGTTTTTAGGGAATTTGCTTTTCATTTCTAATTTGGGCGATCTTTGTACTGTCTGCCGGAGAGAGACAGTTGTGCAGTGTTTATCTGAGGACAGATTCTAAGAGGACGCGTGTGGTACACTACAGAGAAGTCGTCTTATTCTTGCACAAAGAACTGAGGGTTGGCATCCATGTCATCGCTCAGCACCGCACTGCGCTGATTTATAACAGTAGGGAGGAAAAATTACAGGCCAGGATACATCACCGATACTTGAAGGCATTGAATAATACTTTGCTCATGCATAAAATCATTAAGAGAAGCTCTTTTAGACCATAACCATGACTCCTGAGCGTTTAATGATTAATGTTTCATCTATAAATCTAGAAATGAAAGGCTTTAGATTTTATATATATATATATATACAGTATATATATATATATATATATATATATATATATATATATATCGTAACGCTGTCAAAATGAACACGTTCATTTTTGCATTCCATTTGAAATACCTCATGCAGTTGAAAAAAAAAATGCACACAATTAACACATTAGTGTGTTTCAGAGGCTGTAGTTGGCTCAGAGTGAAGATACTGGGATCATGAAACTAGACAACTTAATGATAGCGTGTCAGGGAGGGGGCTGGGTAATGCTGCAAAGTCAGGCTCAATTTAAATATTGAATGAATGTAACTGGGAAAACGGGATACCCAAACCACTTCCCAAACAAAAGTATTGAAACCATTGCAAATACATTCAACACTAGTCTGCATGGTCATGATATATTGGAGGTATGTGGATGTATGCACAGAAACGACACTGTCTGATAAATAAATTACGTCAGGAGGACCCTTATATACTGCAGACATAGAAAGTATCATTTCAGCTAGAGATCTAACACTTGTCCTAGCGCTTTTCATTGCAGTTATGCAGTTCCAGGGCCCTAATTATCCATTACCGATTTCAGGGGCGAGGTTTGTCCAAGGGGGTGGATCTTCTTGCTGTTGCCTCACAGCAAGAAGGTCAAGGTTCAAGACTTTGAGCTTTCTGTCTGCTAATTTTATGTTGTCTGCATGGGATTTATCCAGGTTTTCTGGCTTTCTTCCACAGTCCAAAAACATGATTAGGTTGATCTGACACTCTAAATTAAGGTATGACTGAATGTGAGACTAGCGACATGTCTGGGGTGTATCCTTGCCCCTCGCTGAAGTACATTAGGATTTGCTCCAGCAAACCCCTGTGACCCAATGTGGAATAAAGGGGCACAGGAAATGGATGGATAGTTCGTCCAAGGTGGGCACATGTGACTCAGAGGGTGAGCCTGCACCACCATGTGAAGTAATGAAGCCTCCAAGGCTTTGTTTAAGTCATCAAACATGGAAATGTAAGAGGTTTTATTCTAGTGGCAAACAATTACATGACAACCTGGCAAAGAAAATCAATGTCAGTGAAACAGAAAGCGGTTGCATTGTTTATGTATGCGCCAGAGGAATTCATGCCTGTCCAAGTATTAGAAATGCTTGACATTCACAAACAAATATGGGAAAAATTGCATGAAAAACAAGAAACAAAACAAAACATCTGTAATCCTTGTGTACTGATATAATCCCATCCACCTCTATAGTTATTTATTCACTTGGAGGAAAACATCTCGGAATGAAAAATATTTAGAAAGATTCAAACTTAGTGATGGACTGAAGCTGTCAGGTTCTACCAATTGTGTATACTGGTTCATTAATATTTCTGAGAGACGCGGCATACATTTTAAAAGAGAATTACCTCAGGTATGTGTCTGTGGAATAATAGTCATGTCTCCCAACCGTCTTTAGTCTTGGCACACATTTTCTCAATCTTAAAATCAGTTATTTAATTAAAAGCCAGTTGGGTTTAAATTAAAAAAGTCTGCTATTCTCTGTTTAATTTAATTGTCTCTTCCTTACATCACAGATCGAAACTGCAGTTCATCTTTGTCATGTTAAAGAGCAAATCCTATACTACTCCATAATATACTTCAATACCTCATGTTCTGTATTACCCATCCTACATCCTTCCTCAACGTTCCTATGCCTTTTACTTCTGAGCCTCATAGTTCACAATTAATCTTTATGAAAACGACATGGGTTCATTCAGTTTAACGATCAACCTGCACTTTTTTGTAATGGCTGGTTAAAATATTCCCAAATTCATGTACCAAATAATTAAAATGCCACTATCACCCAGCTGTTACAGCTGTTTGGTTTAACCCAAATCAGTGCACTGCTATTTTCTCCCCAAAGCTTTTGGACCGCTTCCATCTGGCCATTATTGTCTTGAAAGGAAATCACCTTTCATCTTCATGCAGTAGAAAACGATGGTATTAAAGTTACAGAATACCTGATTTTCCACAAATTATGCTCATTATCTACTATTCATATTTGATTTAGTTACAAAATAAAAAAAAAAACCTTGTTTAAAAGTCCACATAAGATGTCATCAATAGGCCTGAACTCACAGTTTAGCTGTGCTAGGTAATGTTGATTGCTAATGCTAGCCTTACACCTAGTGAGCCTTGTTACTGTAATATGTCCCACTAATTTGCGATCCGCATCATCTCCACACACTGAGGAAAATACAGTCTGATGGATTTTAGTATGTATCTTAGCTCTGTTGATAACGACGAACATATTGTCAATTTAATGAGCTAACGAGCGATCATAACTCAGTTAGGAGGCATCTGGCAATAAAGGCAAAAAACATTAGTGGTAATTGTGGGGAAAAAAAAAATTAGCAACGAGATAGTTTAATTCTATTTATTAACATTAACTGTACCGTTACCGTACTGTATAATACAACAGTTGCTAATCTCAGCAGCCAATAACTGCCACTTCAGCATAGTAACCGATTGCTGTGGTCAACCACTTTAGAAAAAGTAGGATTTAGCGTCTGAAACAAAAGTATGATTGTGTTTGGTTTATCATATTTATTGCTGAGAAATCTGACATAGGTTACAGATAGATTTCCCTTTTTGTACGTTTCAAAGTAATAATGATTTGCATACCCCTGTGTGAGCTACATGTTTTCATTGTAGGAATTAAATGCTTGGAATTTTTCTTGTAAAACCTGACAGAAAAAAATACAGCCTAAAACTGTGGTTGTTCAGGGTGAGAGTTTTTTTTTTGTTAAATCTTTGTTCTCAGGACATGCTGCTATCATTATTGCACTTTAATTTTTTAGATAATAACTCCCCTTGCTTGATATTATGATTCTAGTTTGTTGAAGGACTACTTAATCAGATCTATGCAAATGGTATTTGCTATCTTATCACATTGGAAAAGGGTGGAGAGTTTCAAAACGTATGATCCACTGTTGCAACACCTAACAGGAACAACCAAAAGAACAATCTATTCTTTAATTTCACCATATCCTCATCTTGTCAAACAAAATATCAGGACCAGGGTGCTTTATATTCAGTGTTGACATGAGAAAAAAAAAAAGCAGGGTGCCGCTTCACACGTGATCACCTTGTGCATTCAAAACACACACAAAAAAAATATGTTGCTATGCTTTCTGTTAGTTATTACCTCGTCCAGCGCTTCAGAGGATTGACTCAAAGGTATATTTTGTCACAGCAGATCAAATGTGATATGCTGCGTTTCAAAAAATGAACCCTATACACCTCCTGAAGCCTTTGTGAAATCCATATGAATACCCCAAGTAGGATGTGTGAAAGTCACATTTTTGCCTGCTTTAAAAATAGTCCAAATCATTACGGTAGACTCTGGGACTTGGTATTATCCACCGGTCAGGCTAAGATGCTTATACATTTGCAATCTAGGGAACCAGGCAGCTGGACTACAGTCCTGGAGCACACAATGACTTCCCTTTAATAGGTTGGGAAGCGTCAGGAGAGCCCACCCTGAACAGAGATTTCCACGTGGATATGGCCTATGGCACAGGGGTACCTGCCCCCAGCCATCTGCACTGATTTGACAAATGATTCTTTATCAAAGGCCTCTGCACTGATTTGGGTGGTAATTGATTGGAAGTGAGGCCCTCAAATCCCTGATTGGTTTAGCTGGATGTAGGGGGGAGATATGCTGTGGCAAGTGAAAGGAAAGGACAGGCAGCAGGCGAGAGAGAGAGCGCGAGAAAGAGAGAGAGTGGGAGAGTCCAGTGCAGGGGAACTGGGAAATATACTACTAAACTCTGCTTCATTTGCACTTTGAGAGAGTTCAGAATGACATTTTGTGAGGCAATTTCTACACAATATGCAAGGTGTATTATTCTTTTTTACTGAACCGCCCGTGTTGTGTTTCTATTTCTTTTTTTTTCTACCGCAACTGACAGAATATCCAATTTGTTAGTATGTCCGTGAAGATTGGATTTTGCCAGGCAAAAAGAGGAATTTGGTTAGAAATTGAATATTATTGATTTGTTCCACATGGAAGTGTGGTCTGATTCAGATATGTGAGCATGTCAAGTTGGCTCAGAGGGAAGCATGGATTAAATACGTCTTCATCAATTTCCCCTGAATTTTTGATGCCATTAAACCTTGTTGTGGAAATCATGCGTCAAGGGAGATGACATCAAACATGGCGGCTAGTCATTGTTAGCGATTCCTCCGAGCATTAGGCTACAGTACCTCAACCACATTAACCGTTATAGGCAGAACACTGCGTGAGAGCGGATGCTGGCGTGAATGAATGATATGCCTCTATACAGTATATCTATCAAATGTAATCAGTTACCCATCTTTATGTAAGATGTGAATATGCAATTCCCCTGAATCAGTTAAAACATAGTTTATAGTGTTACTATATCAAATACGATTTGGGATTTTCTCTGTGAAAAGATCACTATAAATGTGAATTCAATCATATTATCTTATGCAGCAGTCCAAGCGCATTGAAAAAGTGAATATATTTTAAGCCCCTCAAGTTATTCAACCAGTCATGTGTACAGTATGGCATGTTGGATGTTCTGCAGATAAGCCAGGAGACTGTAGAGCCATGTTAATGCAACTGTGACAGTGATGCTGCTTACACATAGGAGCCTAAGCGATAGAGCAAGAAGAGCAGCCACCACCACCACCACCCCCCCACCCATTATAGACATGGGGGAGCAAGCAAAGCAATACCAGTCAGTTTTTAAACATTCAAGATACTTTGAATTAAAAATACTTATTTCCTGCCATTTATTACTTAGTCTATTGCATCTCTTACATCTGAATAACTACATACCAAATGAAATGCATTTAAAACGAACGGCGTGAAGCAAATGAAGCATAGATGCAAAATTGGGCCTTGACACACGATTTCCTTAAAAATTCCGGGGAAACTGATGAAGAAATCCATGCTTCCCTCTTTTATTAAAATGAGAGGTGCTGAGTGTTGACATTTTTTTTTCCATCACTACATAAAAACTGCAGTTAATAAATAGTCGGGTAATTATTTAGAGCGGTTTGCATCCAGATTAGGCTTTTTAATTTTCTATCACCTGTTTTAGCCAGGGCGACATGGTGGAGCAGGGGTTAGCGCTGTTGCCTCACAGCAAGAAGGTCACATGCTGAGGGTAATTGGCGACTCTAAATTGTGAGTGTGTGAGTGAATGGTGTGTGTGCCCCACGATTGGCTGGCGACCATCTGGGGTGTATCCCTGCCTCTTGCCGTAACGCGCTGGGATAGGCTCCAGCAGACCCCTGCGACCCTAATGAGGAATAAGCAGGTATAGAAAATGACTGACTGTTTTAGCCATAAGATGAAGAACTATGTACATTGACTATGATACTAAGGTTTGATTTTCTGTCTGGATGGTTTTCAATCATTGTGCCATATACAGACAAGTCAAGATTGACTCAGTTGGTGCAAGGGGAAAATTAAACATCAAATTTTGTTGAATTCTATTAAACTGCTCAGCAAGAAGGTGCAACATGATGAAGGTGAAGCACAAGGTAGATTAGTTCGCTTTTTAGATATTAATGCTAAGACAGCCATCCAAGTCTATTAGCTGTGCAGCATGTTAATGGAGTACCCAGGTAGCTAATATTAGAACAGCTTGACTAACACCAGTCATAACGTCATATTATACGTTTTAAAGCCTCTGTATTGCAGGAAATGCATCTTTCAGGTGTTAATTAAATGAAAAGTTTCCTGTTATACCGCGCCTTGCCTGTCACTAATCTTACACCTCCAATTTTAATACTGTACCCAGGTTCCCATGTACATGCATATACAGTACGGGCCCACTGCCTTTGTTACACGGCAGGCTGGCTGCACCGCTTACCTTTTGCCATTTGACACAGACATGTGGTGCTTGCTAGTGACAGATGCTGCAGAGTCCTGGTCCCAGAGGTAACAAATGACCTTTTGGATTGTCTTTTTTTTTCCCGTCACAAAGCATTATTTGTTTGACGATGGCCACCGATTCAACCCCAAGCACCCTCGCGGAGCCATGGGTTGTTGCTGCTTGTCTTCTGAGATCACATTTACCCCTAATGAATTGTGTGTGTGTGTGTGTGTGAGTGCGTGCGTGTGTGTGTGTGTGTGTGTGTGTATGAGGGTTTAAGTAGGTAAACATGCCTGCTTAAAGATGTGCATGTGGACGTACATGCTCAGGAAGATGCCTCACTAACCACCCATAGTCCGCCTGATGCCTTTAACTAGCTTAATTGCTTCATGACTAGCCTCTTATTTGGGTGCCAGAGGGATTTTCTTTTATCATACAGAATGAATCATCATGAAGATGTGCTTATTCAGTAGCCTTTCCTTGTCTCGGCTTGCGAGTGTACACAGGATGTTTTCAGCATTTTATCTATGAAAATCAGTGGTTTGGGAGATAACATGCGCTTCAAGAAGCAGGGTACTCTCTTTTTTTTTTTTGGTCTTTTAACATTGTTAGGTAACATTTCAAAGAATAGGTTGTCATTTTGAGTGTAAAAATAAAACTGTGAAAGGATGTCAGGGTGTTGTACAGCTTTAGCAATTTCGGTGCTGGCAGGAACAGGGTGCAGTGCAGACCCCATACTGTCAGAGGTGCTTGATCCCCACCCCCATCCCGTACCCTCTCCATCTGTCACCTTACTAGACTAGATTGCACTGTTCAGAGACTATACACGCACTTTTGTATGCATGCACACACATTCTTACACACAGTGCAGACACAATTTTATTGACCAACTGTGCACCATAGAAAATAAATCAAAACCAACCATTTACTGTATATATATATATATATATATATATATATATATATATATATAGTGATTTTGTTGTTAATTTAAAAAATACACTTGCTTGATAGTACATTTCAGAAGTATCTGTTTACCATGTGTTAGAAATGGGTTTCTACAGTTTACAGAAGGGTGTATATGCTCACATCCCTTCTTACAATTCATACCGTTCCAGTTGGGCCATAATGAGAAACAGTTATTCATGCCGTACTTTTCAGAAGGAAACCTCGTGAAAAACGGACACAATTTTCTACCGCCTAAAGTCTCATGTCAGAAATATGATCTTCGCCTCACCTCTTACCCTGACTGCTGTACTGTAATGATGCTCCGAGGTGAGCCCACTCATCAATTATTCACAGAATGCAAGATTTTCACTCTTTATCTTCTCGCCATGCTAGAGGACACCATTTAAGAAAAATAGACGAGGAAATGAAGGAAAGTGGGGGGGAGCTCCCTTGCAGATGAGCAAGAGAGTTTGTGGTGGGGACACACAATGCTCTCCGTGTGAGTTATAATTGTAGTTTAACAATGCGTGGGCCTCAATATATGGCCTTTAGACTAGGATCGCTATGGAAACCAAAAGGCCCTGAACGACCTGCGGTACACACCCACTCGGACAGCCGTTAATCATCTTCGCTCAGATCCTGGCACTGCAAAATTTGGCCAATGTGTCAAGAAGCAATTATATATACTTAGTGCTCGGGCACCCAATCTCCTCCCTCCCCTATCTTTCCTCGCTCTCTCACTCACACTCTTAATATAATCACAGAGCAGTCAGTTTAAAAGCCCTCTGTTCATTTCACTATCTATCTGGGGAATGCGCACAATGCAGATGAAGAGAAGTGTAAAAAGACAGAGGATATTCTATTCTGAGGGCCATTATAATCAGAATATTCTTTTCATATAAATCATATCCAGCCATTTGCTCATTTTACCAGCCTCCTGAGCTGACTGACATACCCCAGCTGGCCCATTGCATTCTCTGCACATATTGGGTTGGTGCGGATCATGGAGACTAATGTGAGCTGACTGGAGGGAGATTATGTTCCGCTGCTAACAGCTAAAATGTGAATAACACCATCCACAAACCCACGGTGTTCCCCTATTACATCAGCCCTGATCAGATGTGTAAATATAGAAAGAGAGCAATGTAACGAAAGTGAGAGAATAAGCCCATAAATACCAGGACACGGATATACATCCTCTGTAGTGTTCCTGTATGAACAGAGAATTTTGTCAGAATGTAATTTCTCATGAAGCACAACCTAAATATGATGACTCCAGGCAAGGGACATGCTGTCACTTTGTTGATTGCCTTCACCGTAATTTCCCTTTGACAGAGATGAATAATAATAATTGTATATTATTTACTGTCCTACCACCATCTGCAGCTTTCAATGCCCCCAAAGTTGTTTTAGACAGCTAGCTGTGCATTAGCGATATAGAGTGGTGTTAGACTTTGAACAGTTGATGACAGGCTGTCAGACAGCTTTCCTCCATTGGCTTCCTTTTACCAAGGTCCAGTCATGCAATAAGCCACTCTACGCCATGCCGGCCATTCATCCAGAACAGGACACTTGCAATTTTGACACGTTGGTGGTGCTAAGTGAACTGAAAGTGTGCGAATTTCACTACATACTGTAGCACATTATCACATTTGCAGGAAGCATGCACCAGGAAAAAAGGAGTTGAAAGTTACTTCAGTCAGAGTGTTGAGATAACTTGAAACTATCAGCGTGAAGTAATGACTTTGACTGTGCATGGATAGGACTAATTAGCATTGAATAAATCTGCCCTTCTCACCAGATGTCACATAAATGTATGAATCACATGGGAATGCATGCAAATGGCAATAGCAGGAACAGAAAAGAGATGCTTTCCAAAAAAAAAAACTGTTGTTTTTGCCCTGATTTCTCTTTTAGTGTCACTGATAAAGCGATTCATCTTCAAATGCTTCAAAGCAAGGCGTACCCTGAATGAAACATTCGATATGTGAAAAGCTGAGAAGGGTCTTGACGTCTCATATAGCTATTTAAAAAATGTGAGAAGTAAATAGGCACACAAACAACGACTAATGAGAATATTTAATGGGAAATATCTGCAATTATTCAACAGGATGTTGGTTGTCAAAGCTGGATCTTACCTTATGAGGGCAAATGGGGGGCGGTGAGTTAAAAGACTTCTCCGGTGTCTGGCTCAGGTTCTACAAGAAAAACACATTATCAGGGATATGTTTTCCGTCGAGGGCATCTCCCATTAAATCTTCAGTGACAGAAGTTGCAGCTTATTTCCTGGTCCTTCCATTAGCATTTTTGTAATATATGTTAGTGGGGTTAAGCGTCTCTTAATCAACATACAAGCCTTTGCTCCCCACTAATCCAAAACCACAGCTTTTGTCTGCTGACAGTCACATATTAAATCTTTATCATAACGTCACATGTTTTCCAGTTTCCCCTTCTTTCTATCCCTCTACAAAGATTATAAATCCTACTTTGCCAGAAGACATCACTGAACATATGTTCAGACTTTTGCATGCAGGCCCGAATGCATTTTTTGAGGTTAAATGATTATCACATTGTTAATACACCAATACATCACTCAGATACACGAAAAAAAACATTAAAAAAAGCAGACGCAAGGTAAGTCAACAAGCCAACAACAGATGGTCCCGCTGCTTGTGATTATGCAAAAACCCAAACTATTTGCATACTCACAATGCCGTCAGAATAAAAAAATAAAAAAAAAACAGGAAGCCATCTTGAACTGACCTCAGTGAGAAATGAAAAGAGCAATGGGTGAGGCAAACCCAGCATGGAAGTGGACGGGCTCTGCAAAGTTCTTTTTAGAATCTACCACAACAGGGTCTGCCTCCTGGGAAGGCCCTGTTGATTTCCAAGCAGGTGCTTTCAGTTATGTCCTCATATCCAATTATGTGCCTGTGGTATGTCTGATGCTCCCTGACACTATTAATGGCTGCCTTATGGTATCACCAGGACAGATGAGACACTCAACTCTCCAGACTCTAAACATCTATATTTTATTGCAACGTGGAAGAGGAACACCTCACTGGCCAAGCCGACTGAGAGAAAAAGAAAAAAGAAAAAAAAGAAACAACAGCCAGGCTTTCACTGCAGCATAAACACCACATTCATAAAATATAAATGAATAAATGGGCCTTGTTGGGACGATGGAATTAGTAGACAAAATTTTCCCTCGAGATTGAGCAGGCACTATGAGCATGATATCTTAATTGATGTGACAAATAAAAAGACAAGTTATTTTCGTTGGGGATAGGAGCAAGAAATTGAAATTGGTTCCAGCGTGCGCTTTATGCATGCATGTAGATGGTGTAAACAACATGACCTTGATTCCAAGCAATGCCTCCACATTGGGCCTTATATATCGTTTATCACTGATTAAACTGGGGGAGGATGAAAAACTGAGGATAATCCAAATAATTGTGGCATGAACCACAGCTATTACAGCCTGAGATGATTCTGCCCTGTGTCACCACTGATGGCTAATCACTCAGTAATAGTCGATGCTGCAAAAGAAGGGCATTCACTAATTATTACAGGTTTTGCTTATTTAAACTGTTTTTGTTACACAAAATAAAGGAACTGGCGGGATTACATTTCACTCTGATTGTCCCTGATATTACATGAGGAAAATGGTTGATTAATAATGCCATGTTTTCCAATGCAAATTAAAGTAAAACTAAATTTCCAACTGCCTGTAACTTTTAAACTCATGATCTCCTAATAGATTTTTTTTTTAAAAAAGCAAAAGGCAAGCCGGTGTAATCAGTGTGCATAATCAGTGGCAAATATGCCAAAATTTACCGAGCAGGGAAATGTGATTTATTTTTTTTTTTCCTAAATGGATTTATATAAACTCAGTTTAAGATTGCAGGTAAACATCACAGTGTGTACTGTTTTAATTTGACACCACAGACGATGTGGAAGAAGCTTAATACTACTACATTAGTTCTGATAGGGGCCCTGTCCAAGCTTGATACCAACCATAGATTATCTAAATCCCTTTCCTTTGCTTAGACACACACACATAAACCCACAGCAAGGTCTCCTGAGGTTATAATCACTTTGTTTGTTACATTTATATATTTATTTGGTTTGCTATTTCTTACACACTTACAATCATGTTTAATTCTTTGTGAAAAACAAATCATGAGTTATTTGTGTTCCTTTGTCAAACTACCCATGTTCAACTCTCGTGTGTATAAGACAATTATCAATCACCGGTTTGTCATCAGCGCAGAAGCCTGCAGCTTTGTGAACAATAATTTATAGTCCATGGGCCTGACTTTGAAGGCGCTAAAATGGTCTGAAATTGCTAGTTTCCACCGGCACAAGTGTCATTTTTTTTCATGCCGGCGTTGTTCTTTTGCCATCGCTGGGTTGCAAGCAATAAAAGTGCAGTGGTGATTTGAGAACAGATTAACGCTGTGCTTTAAGACTGACCGAAAGTGGGTGCAACATGCAAACGCACACGACACGGGTCTCATTTATATCCATGGGCTAGTTTATTAAACCCCCCTCCCCCCATTTAGAATTTATGCACAAAGCAGCAGCCGATGTCACTCATTATTTCGTGGTCATGCCAACATTATTGGTCAGGTTCTAATTAATCTTCTGTGTTTTTCTACACATTCAAAACACACAGTCCATGAAGACAGTGAAACTCTTTAGAGTAAAGCAACCGTGTCAGAGAAAAAGCAGAAACATGCAATTAATCTCCTGTCCATTCTTATACAGGCCAGCAGCTGATGAAACTTCAGATAACACGTGTATGTCATGTACTGATGACAAAGCACAGAAGACAGAGGTTATGTCGAACACGATACAAGATTTGATACACGGGGTAATAGAGAGACTAGTAAATGTGCACGTGTCTTCCTGAAATCAGCCTCAGTAATCTTTACAGTAAATCTTGTTCAAGTCACAATTTCCTGGAAAAACAAAGATGTATCAATGTTTTGAATTCACAGCCTACTTTTACCAAAAGAAAGGACTTAGCTGGAGTATGTTTGGTGTAAGTTTAGCCTTTATATATAAATCTCAAAGTGTGGGTGGTGTGTGTGTTTTCTTTCTCAGAGAAAGAGAAAAAAGGCTGACATTCAGAGATCGGGTCACAGCATTTGATCGGCGGGTCACAGAAGCGTTGTTTGCACAAGAAACCGACGGTGAGGCTTTTCTGATGACAGTCTGGGATTGTAGAGCAGTTTTGTTGCATACTTTTACACGCATGGAGTGCTATGTTGCCATGGTTGAATTACCGAAATGTTACCTACTGTAACTATTAGGCTACTAATGGTTGATGATTATGAGAAAGAGGTATTTTATATACCAAGTCAAGGAGACACATTGTTTATTGCTTATTATTAATTGGTTTCAGCTTGTGTTTTCTTTTGTAGGAGAAACGGAAGCAGCGATGCAGCAGCACTCTAGGAACCTTCTGACCCCTCATTCTAAATAATGTACAGTCCCTTAAATCAATAATTTAAACCTACCCCCAGAGAAATTGTTGGCAATCTGCCTCAAATCCTCCTATGATCATGGCGCACCTCTCTCTAACTTGTCAACTAAACTCGGTTTAGGCAGGAATGCACAGGTGCACGCTCAACCTGGATTTGTAAAGGGGATGGGAGATGATGCTCTGATTGGTTGAGTTCATATTACATCCAAATAGACCTAGAAATTATATTTTAACCTAACACAACCCCCTTACTCCATTCGCTCACCATTAGCGCCGTCCTCTAACTGGCAGCATGACTTGGACAAAGTTTGCTTTCCCTTTGCACTAAGGCCACACTAAGACATTTGCATCTTTAAAATAAAGCACTCTGCTTATTTATTTATTTATTTTACAGCAGGATTGTGTATTCAGGTGAGAAATCATTAATAGAAAAACAGAGAAGCAAAATAACAACTGTCATTTTTCAACTCACCTTTACTCCAGGACATTGTGCATCTGATAGGGAAACACTATTGACAAGGCTTGCAACAGAGGGCCTTAGATTACACCACATATTGATGTTTGTGTCCTTTCAGAGTGCTCGGGATGGTTATTGTAACTTGATGAGGCCTCGGGAGCACAATGCTATGATATATAACACAATTTATTTTCTAAGGAAACGGAAAGATAAGTGAAACCTGATGTTTTTTTGTCTGAATTCATGGAGACATGCTGATTTAGCAGGGATTATTTCTGTTGTGCCTAAGGTTTGTTTTCTTACAGTGTAACTCTTTCCTTAACATTACAAGCTGCAACGTTGCCCGAAATACTGTAACGTATACGTTTCGGCGACTGCTTGAAATGCAACGCGGCCCGTCTCGCTTGAAAGAAATAATACGCTTCACCCTGTGCTTCACCCTGTTTCTATGTGCCAGATGTAGTATATAGTAGTCTGGTCACATTCAACAAGCCATCCTCCCCAACAAGCCCCATGAAAAAAACAAGAACACTATTCAGTGCTGAGTGGACAGGGACTTGTGGCACATTTGTGTCTCTAGCTCCATCAGCTCAGCCTCCATTCTCCGCACACAAGGAGGCCTTATACCGTCATCTTCCCAGGCTCCCTCCGAACGAACATTTAGTTACATTTAGTACTGCGTTTCCAGCAGCTAGTTACTGCTTCTCCAGCTCCCACCCCAACACCCCCCCCCCCACCCCCACCCCACACACACACACACACACTCCCTCCCCAACAATAAAATACAGTTCTCTCTCTAGGATTAAAGGAGCAGTGTAGTTCAAGGATTATCAAATGCCTTTGATCATGTGACTACTGTGTTTTTGATCTGCGGCACATAGCACAGAATATATTCTTATTTTTCTTGCCTTGTCTCTATTCCTCTCCGTAGATTCCCTCCCTCTTGCTCGACGGTTCTCTGCAGTGTGACAGGCGGCGGAGGAAGAGAGCGTAAAACACATATGTTGCTCACTTGCTCGCACACGTTCGCCACAGGTAATCCTCGCAAACACGTGCTATGTAAAATAAGGCAGCGACATGCTGAAGTGTGATTAACAGTTATCTGACATGTAAGGAGGAGGTGAGTTTATTTGAGCTTAAAATAGTTTTTTTGTTTGTTTTTTTTCTTTTATGGGTACCTTTTTCCTCGGTGCATGTTGAACCTCACATGCACCTGATTTCCCCCATTTGAGACAATGACACTAATGCGTTTACTATGGATTATTTGCCTTTGAAACAGGAAGTAAGGTTTCAGCTGCCTCAACCCTCCCAACACACCTCCCAACCGCACCCCACTACAGTTCATTAGCAAATTCTGAGCCTTGGGCTATTTTGCAGTGTTTCAATCCCTGCATTATTATTATTTAGCGGCTGACTTGGACACGCGATCAAAGGGACTCGCAGTATGTGCAACACTCGTATCGCAAAGCAATGCCTTTTCCGTGATGCCCAGACTAAAAACCCTGTAATTGTGAGCCAGGGGATCCATGGCTCGAATTTAATCAACATACCTCAAAAATTGTTCTTCATCCACATTCTCCGATCACCCCCCATTAATGTCATTGCCAAGACAAAAACGGAACATATCAGCACAATTATTTTGATGTGGCTTCAAGCAACATAATATTTCAATGTGAATGGCGCTCGAACCTTGAATCATTACGAGGCGTGGTTTCGGGGCAAAAAAACCCCATCAAAAATGATTGAATATCATTTTAATGGGTAAAAACCTACAAGGCTTTAATATAGTCTACCTGCCATGTTATTAGATAGACCATGTCAGTCAAGCTGAAGAACACAGGAACAGCATAGAGACAGGCTGACAAGACGGAAGCATGCTGCCTTCCATCTTCCTCCCAGCTTGGCATGTTTATCTAGTCTTCCATGTGAGCTTAGTGCAGCGCTGTGTATATGCATACAGAGTGATGAAGGTTCAGAAACTAGTGCCTGAAGGAAGCTGCACATATAGCACAAGCTCTTTGAAATGGTGCCAGGGTGGGCCTCATTTGCAAAGCAATTTGACAACAAAAGTAAATTCTCTACAACTTTAAACTATATTCTAGTGATACCAACTGGTACAGCCCCGCAGTTTGCTGAGAGAGGGGATTCAAGAAGGGGAACATCCGGTGTCTCTTGTGTGTGTGTGTGTGTGTGTGTGCGTGCGTGCGTGCGTGCGTACGTACGTCTGACATGGCTTATTTGCAGACCTAGCATTGCACCAGTGCAATGTCATGATTGCTTTGGCAAGGGAAGAGGGCCTAATTTACATGAGAGGGAGTCCTAGAGGCACACAGGAGCTTGCCTTTGACCAAGGTGCCAACAAGCCTGCAGAAAAACAATGTAATTACAACCTACAAAGCTGCTGTGTTTAGAACTAACTCGCACTTAATGCAGCAGGACCACATACTAGCGAAGCATCCGTTCTTCCAAATGGGCATGGCTGAGTTATGATAAAATATTTAATTGCGATTGTTGGATTGGATTGTTGTTATACCCAAACCAAACTGGACCAGCGGATTGCATTTCAGATTCGTGTTTATATTCATCGGACTTATGTTTGGAATTTATTTCATGTGAAAACATGAAAACGTTGTTTTTTCCTCAGCCCAGATAGACTGAAATCGAATGCATTTCCAACACTGAGCAACCGGCCACTAGACGCGAGATCACCAGACTGTATTCACTGGAGATTTAGCATTTCCTTTTTTTTTTCCTTTTTTATTTTCCTTTTCACTGTAATTCCCAACCGTCTCTGCTAACACCGGCTGTTTTGACAAGTGCAATTTTACTGTGGCTTAACACAGACAGAATATCATGTGGGTTTTTTTTTACGGTAAATATGCAGAGGAAGCTTAATACTCTTCTTATTGTCTATATGCCTTTGAGGGAGGAGATTTTTTTTTTGGGGGGGGGAATCCGGATACATAAAGAAAAGAGACACAAAGCTGATCCTGTTTCTGATTGAGAAAACAGCTGTTGTGTATAATAATACATGCATGGCATACTGACAAAGAGGGTCCACAAAGGTTCAAGTTTAAATTCTACACCCACAACATTCTTTTTTTCCCTTTTTTTTTAAATCGGGTCGGAGATTATTTTACTTTCACGCCTCTGTGTTTCAGACAGATGCTTGCAGCTAGAGCGTATGACCTTCAGGTGAGAAAGGGTGCGACTTGATTTATTTTTTCATGTTTGACCTCTGACAAAAGCCACATGTCTACACCCTGTATGCACCCTTCACACTGAAAGTTCAGCCTCCATCTCGATATCAAACAAAAATAACAACATTAATTAAGCAGAGTATTCTATTTCCTTGCGTGTGTTGTTTGAAACTGTATCTGTTAGCCGCCGTCATTATTTGCAGGCTGTAATCGCAGATGGTGTGTGTGCTAATGTGTTTGTGTGTTTGTGGGGGGCAAATGACTGACTTGTTGAAAAAGTGAATTAAGTAATACGCTTTGAATCAATAATTCATCAGTGAGAATCAGTGAATAACATAAGCATGATATAATAAAAACAACATGACTTTTTAATGATTATCCGTGTAATTGTCTTAAATATGCAGTGATTGGTTTCTAAGGAGAAAAGGCCTCCTTGGAATAAAATGAATAGAAATAGATATTATGTTCAGAAATTAGCAAATATCACTTTGAGTGTGTAACATGAGCTACCAGGCAAACACCACCAAATTATTGTCACTGAGATAGTTTGGAGACGGGAGGCAGTTTGGTACAAATTGAGGCCACGAGACGAGAGACTGTGCTGAAAATCTCTCTAATCCAGTAATATTTTTGGGTGACTTTCTAAGATAAATACTTTGGCATTGTCTTGATGAGAGAGCCTTGCCTCATTTAAAGTGTCTTTGGGATCCAGATCAATCCGCGTGGCGGGACTCAGACTTGTACACTTGACCATATAATGTGGCATGCTTGTCACAACTCGGTATGCATTTCTCTCTTCAAAGTATATTTCTTGGCCTGCGCTCGTCACTCGCTCCCTCTAACCAATTTGTCATTCTAAGCCTAGCCTCACTGCCGCGCTGCCAGTGCCAGGATGATAGCAGTGGGCCTCTCTGATCCAGGCAGTGGCTAGGGAGCAGGCCAAGTGTTACGCGAGCCACCCTGGGACACCGAGCAGGCGCTTCTGCCGGCTGATGCACGCCTCCACGGCCGAGAGGAACTGGCTTTGCAGATGCTTTCAATTCGACACAGAATGGAGCTCATCTACTTTGTTGAGGACATTTGCTTTGTGTTTGTGCACTGCGTTTGTGTGTGTGTGTTTTTATTTCTTCTGTGTCTGTGTATTTTGTGCATATGTGTCACGGGCTTGCACGTGGGCGTGCGTGTCAGAAAGATTAAGAGAGGTCTGCGTTTGCATTCATCTGCAAGTTTTGGGTTTAATATGGTGTGCGCTGGCATGAAAGTGGTGTGAAGTTGTTGTTTTTTTCTTCATATAAAGAGGCAATTATCCTAAAGTAATTTATTTTCTTTTGCCTTTTCGGGTTCATATTCACAAAGTTCTGATGACTTACTACTTCTCCACCGATGTCCTTTTAGAAGTCAGCCTAGTCGCTCTTTTTCCCCCCATTGGCAGCCGTTCCTCAAGAGTACGAGGCAACACAACACTGACGTTGTCACTTCATTATTCCTGTTGTGAACAACCATTAATGCCCTCATTCAAATGATTGGATGCCACTTTGCTGTTAAGCTTATCAGCGACAGTCAACCAATTTACCACTGCAGTTCTCGCTCTAGTCGGGTGAGCAGAGAATTAAGTGTGTTCAAAATTACATTAGCCGCACATTATTATCGACTGCTTCTCGCGGTCAGGCGAAATTTTATTTTGCTAAATGAAAATGAATACCATCTTATCGAGCCGAATTACCGTGTGCGGCGCATCAGCAAATCCTTGTCATTTCACTGCCTTTGTCGTCAGAAATGATACATATCTCTGCGGTTTTGATTTAGGTGGTACAATACAGTGCATTTGAGGAACATAAGTGCATCACACTGTTCGGAAACAAAATCAACAAATGTATGCTAATCGTCTTTTGTTTGTCAAATTACACAGAGGCTTTTGCATTACGATGAGCAGTCTGCTCTCCTCTCAGCAGAGGTGCTCGAAATCAACCTTTTAGACCTCGGTGTTTTTTATGTTGCAGCCTTTTGCAACCTTATTTAGGATTAAACTGTGCTTAATGCATTCGCACAGGGCCGCATGAAATTGTCTTTAGCACATAAACAATCTGCCCGCTGAAAATAGACCCCCTCGTTTGTCTGAGAATTCACACTTGAAGTATTTTGTCGAACGCCTAGCCCTGGCTTTCTTGTTTGACATTGATGCCCATCTCGCAAAGCAACGCCAGCCTTTTATCTGTCAGAGTGTGATTCAGTATTTTGATTGGGAATGAATCTGGAAGGCTCCAATCAGTTTCCCTTGTTTGAGCACAGTTAACATGTGTGTGACTGCTCCTTGAGCTCTGATGGCAGACACATCGGCGATTAAGGCCAGAGCCCAATCAAACCAGCTGTGTGCCATTCCCCCCAGTGGCACTGGTTGTGCCAGGCATGTGTTCCACACCACTAACAGGCAGAAAGGCCTCGACCAAACCCCCCAGTCTGGGGAGTTATGGCCACACATGAACCAGGACATGTAGGCAGATTGGGGGTTTAGCTATACAAACATTTTTCAGAGACAGAGCTGCTATGCAAGCAGAAATAATCTCATTGGTTGCGTTAAACCTCAGTGGAGATTTTTTTTTTTCCTGGCCAAGCAGCAGTAGGCTGCAGAAAGCCCAATGCAAAAGGCAGTGAGTAAGACAGGAGGTAACTAATATTATGAATCCCAGTGCTCGTCCCGAGTAAAAGAATGCAATTAAGCCATGCTAAAGGCGTATTATCTGGGCTGTACTCATACATTGCTGTTCTTCAAAGACCACATTTCCCATGATTTACTGAAAATTATTTAAGCAATAGCTCATATAGCTCCGCATCGGGCCGAACAACTCCCCTTAGCTGTGATATAATGACCATATATCACGGTCTGAAGTGAGCTACTACTTTTTATAAAACATATTACCACAACTGGCAATGCGAAAGAGCAATACACGCTCCAATTTAAATAGATTGTCAAATAAAATAGGCCCAATGTTACCTTCTGCAGGATGCATAATGCTTAACTTACTCCTCCCACTCTCCCGTCGGCTGTGCCAGTGAGACACCGCGCTAAATAGCGTAAAAATGCATGTGAATTGTTGGACATAGTCACTAAGTCTGGCCATGGAAAAAGTGGATATTTCAGTTAGAACAAGGTTGCACTAACAAGGCAGTTTTGTGTTTATATGTGTGGTATGTATTCAGTTTTGGAAATCTGAAAATCCCTTTTTTGTAATACCATGTATATTTTGTACTGTGTTTATTGCATTCAGTGTCTCCGATAGGCTCCAGACTTTATAGCAATATAAATCTTTAAACCAGCACTGTAAATAAGACACAAGGCAGTTTTATTTGCATCTTTTAAATTACAGTCACATTTATATGAATATGAAACAAATTATTTTAATTAATATCACAAGAAAACATTATAAACATTAGAGTAGTGGATTCACCACTCTACAGTCATTCAACACAGCGGGTTCCAAACTTAGAAATTGTCTAATTGTAACAATTGTGGTTTTAAACAAAGAGCTTATCCAGTAGGTTAAGTCTAAAAAAAATGGTTCTTTTTGGACATGGATTCAATAAAGCTAAGGGATTTAACATTAGCAAGTCTTTAAGAACATGTCTTTGTAAAACACTACTAGGGATATGTTGAAAGAGAAGTAAGATAGAGGTATAGGAGCTGAAGCTTAAAGCTTGTAAGCCATTGCAGTCATTTAGAATTAAATACTGTCTTAGAGACATAATCAATAACTTGTGTTGAACAGGGATCAATCTGTGACCAGCAGCTCTTCGAGCCGTCCTGTCAATCCCCACATGTGCCTCTAATATAACGACTGGGTTATTATGACCATGAATGGAATTACATATCTACTTTTTCATGTGGACACACATGAATTATGCAAATCTATGCCGCTTAGAAGAGACTGGCTTTGAATAGCTGTTTGTGTTCCGTTGGTGCACCCTCAGTCCCGACCGACTCCGCAGACCTCACTCAAAATTGTGGTCAGGCTCCCGCCCCACCCCTTCAACAACCCCCGACAACAAGCCATTTTCTCTGACTGACATGCCAAAATCAGCGGGCTCGCTAACGGAGGCACATACAAGACCTTCTAAACACTTATTAGTGCTATTGATGGCAGACGCAGAGGTTATGACCATGGAATGGGGAGGATATTTGTGTCTCTCACTCCGCATTACCAGCGTCTTTGGAAAGAGCTTTATAGATTTGGACAGAGGCGAAGGAAGGCTTTATCAGCACCAACACAGAGAAACACATTAAGGGATCAGAACCCCAAAGGTCAGTTGTGGCTGTGGGCAGTGCTTTGTTATGGTGTCCTCTCTGTTTATGTTGTCCTGATGCCAAGTGACACATCTGAAGACAAGTAGCGATACCAATTTTGTGTATGTTGTACCCAATTCTTATGAAACTGGATATTCTTCTTTGTCCTTTTATCTACAGTGTGTAAATGCATTCATACATTTGCTCCTCTCCTATCAATGGGGTACCACTTACTGTTACATGCAATAAAAACAAGACTAGATGAAACCTAGTATACGGCTGGATGCTTCAGACAATTAGTGGAAGTGTAGCCAGTATGTTACAGGCGCAGTTTGTGGTGTTTGCAGCCTATCATGAAATCTGAGGTTTAAATGTCTCTGTAATTGTCTGTAGTTCCCCTGTGGTTGTTGTTGAATTGTACAGAGTACATTACAGTAATTCTTTTTCTGTTTACTCAGAGTGATTTTCATTTGTGCTGTTTTATCCGTGCTTTCCGTCATGCTTCTTGTTGTATGGGTGCGTGTGATTGATCGCCCAGTGATCGCAATTGTTTGATATGGTGCTCTTGAGATGTTTCATGGTAGACATTGAAAAGTGTTTCCCCGAGTCCTTTCTGTGACCTTTCAACGTCAAAGCGGGACTTGAGACTCGTCCACACGTCAGCATCATACGGCTTTGATACTGTTCCTCCTGCTCAAGGATCCGCAAAGTCTATCACAACACTGCAGTGCACTGCAGGAGATGGCGGTGTAACTTTGCAAATCATTGCTACTGAATTGAAGTGTTAACGTCATGGCTGATGTACCATGGCAGTTGTGTCTTCTCATTTCTGGTTCTAACGGAGTTTCTTTGACAGTTCCTCTGCTTCATTTAGTGTTAACGATACTCAATGTAATATCTATTTAATATAGAAACGGTAGTAAGTTTGACTGTGAATATTCTCACTCATCCAGGTCCATTGTTCTCTGTCGAACTGAATCATAGGCAACTGGCAAACTACAAATACAAGACCTTTTATTCAAGAGCGTCAGTTCATAGGCTTTGGTCTTACTAGTCAAACTAGTGCAGAGTGAGCAGTAAGTTTCCCTCTATGTACACGAGGGGAGGGGCATAGAGAAGCTGAAGGCTCACTAGCCAATTGGAAAACTCTAGTGAATGACTGTCTGATTGACTGACCAATGGGACAATTTCACTACACTAGTATCCTCACTATAGATGAGGATACTAGTGAAATTCTACCGTTAACTAGTTTTGAGTCACTCATACAATTTTGTGTTTTTCATGAAAAGTCACACTTTTATTTACCACCATGAGTTGTAAAATGAATAGAAAATATAGTCAAGACATTGACAAGGTTAGAAATAATGATTTGTGACCCCACAAATGTGATGTTCCAGATACAGATATAGCTTCTCTAACCAGCTAAACTGTTTTCAGCTGTGCTAACATGATTGCACAAAGGTTTTCTAATCATCCATTAGCCTTATGACGCAATGAGCACATTGTACCATTAGAACACTGGAGTGATAGTTGCTGGAAATGGGCCTCTATACACATATGTAGATATTGCATCAGAAACCAGACATTTCAGTCCAAGAGATGATAGAGGACACGTGTTGTGCAAGAAATTTTCAAGTGTGTAAAACTCAAAATCCTCATCTTCAGGAAACTGTATCTGAACGCTGCTGCCTAAAAAAAAATCATTCACAAGCAGTTTTTCACATCTTCAACTCTATGACATGCTGTCATTAAAACCATCGTCCTTGTTAAGAAGATGAACTCCCCTTTTCAGGATTTAATGTCTGTTTTTTTTTTTTTTTTTTGTATGTTTCCAGGATCTGAACAATAGACTGTGACACTGTGTTGTGATTTCCTTTTTGCAGAGCATCACTCGCTGGTTGAGACAAATCCTTAATCCCTCACAAGATAATAATAACAATAATAATGTAATCCTTATTCCCAGATGGAACCATTTTCTGAAAAGACAATTTTTGGCCCCGCAGAGGTTCTATTCAAAAAGAAGAGCAATGGGAAGTTATTTAAAATACACCACAATTAAAATAAGACACACTGCCCAATCCTTCCCACCATGTTAATCCTCTCGGATACAGATGTAGCTGTTGTTGCACGAAAAAAAAAAAAAAAAACTTTCTCATTTTCCTGTCTCATTTATGTATGATGTCGCACTCATACTATCTCCCCTGGAGTATTTCTTTACAAAATAAATAATGTATTATTTTTTGTTAGATGGCAGTAGGTGCGACTCGTGATCTGACTACGTGCCAGGGAAGAAGCACAATATTTGAGTTTCAGAATGCCAAGATTACAACATTTTGAGGGGAAAAAAAGGAAACAAATATGGCTGCAACAGCTGTTCCACTGCTACTGTATACATAAATGCAGCACACATAAAAGATGATGAGTGCCTTTTTACTCCTGGACTTCACAAGCGGCTGAGCACACACACACACTCACTCTCTCTCTCACACACACACACACACACACACAAACTTGCACAGGCGTTCACACAGAGAAATACATCCACAAATGCAAAATGTGGGCAAACACGCGACTGAAGACATGCTGCTTAATGTTTTTCCAGCCAGTTCGAGAAACAGATGGAATCATTCCTAACCACCAAAATTGTTCATGACCACAATTAACGATGGGGAATAATCCTAATGAATGCTCCACCATGGGTGTTTTCCAGTCCCCTAATGTATGCTTCCTCACGTCCTCCCTCCTCTTGTCCTATGGCCTTGACCTGGAAACTGATCTCCCTCCGCCATCATGGAGGATCTTCCAATCTCTTAAATGCAGCAGAGGAGAGGAGGTTTACAGCGAGGAACCGCAGTATCCCTCGGCGGAAGTTTTGTGCTGGGCTGCAACATCCCTTTCATCAATCGCGTTAATTGATCGGTCAGCTGATCTGACAGGGCAGTAAAGTGTTGTTGTAATACAGCAGATGTCAGGAAAAGTACCCGCGGCACCAACAGCAGCTTTTCACATTTATTCACGACTCGGAAATGAATCAGTCATAAGAAAACACTTTCTTGCAACTTTATCATTTTTTCCTTAATAAGCCAAAAGACTTTCTTTTTCATTTCAAGTACATCTCCGCTCCTTCAGGAAAATAGAACAGCACACAAGTCGCCTGCCTCCTCTAAAACCACTCTGAGTCAGAAAAGAATGTCAGACTTTCAGAAAATAAAAGCCAGCCAGATGCTGCTGTAGATCTATCTATAGATCATCTTTTTATCTGTATTTTTTATTGCTTTCATTCTTTTTATTTGTATTCATTTAATGTTTTTTTAATCATTTTGTATTGCCTTTTATCTCTTCAAAGTCTTTATCTTTTATCATCCTTTGGTCTCCTGCTTTTGCTCAATCTGACCAAAAATGTGTTTTCTAAAGGTGCTATATAAATAAAATATTATTATATAATAGAGCTGCAACAAGTGGATTCATATGTTAGTAGTTAACTATAACATTACTCACCAACTACTTTTATGTTCAATTAATAGATTTGATTCAATTTTATGAAGGAAATTTCTAAATTCTGGTTCTAACTACTCAAACCTGATGATCTTTTGGTTGTGGACTGTTGGTCCATGCAACATTTAGGTTATGTCTTCAGCTTTGGGATCTATTTCATGAACCAAACATGTATTTGATTTGTTTCAATAATCTGCAGCCCTAATATATAATATTTACCTCTGCCGAAAAGTTAGCTTTGAGCAAAATACCTTGTAGCAGCCGATAACATAATAACGTAAATTAATAAATTCTTCTCCTCTTTAAAATGTAATAGGCCAATAACATGATAAAAGTCCTGAACTGATAAGGTCATAACTTTTTGCCGTGTGCAAAATTCTTTTTTTCACCAGGCCAATAACCTAATCACCAACACATTTATTACATAATTAACCTTAAGATTTTAAAGAGGGCAAATTCATGACATTATCGTTATTACGTTATCGGCTGCTATATAGCTCAAAACGTTTTGGCTGGATTTTCATCAAATTTTCAGCGAATGTTGGGAATGGTACTATGAAAAGATGATAGAATTTTGCTAATGATCTAGAAGAAATCCTGGTTTCTGGACCAGTTTTAATTTGTTGTTGCTTGGTAACATTGCAGTAAATAGAGCTTCAAACAGGCCACGTTGTTTGTGGCCACCTAGTGGTGATATCTGGCACCTCTTCTTTGCACGCTAGCCAGAGAGGCTAAGAATGGACCTGGACTAAAACTTTCCATGCTTGGGGTAGGTATGAACTGTTGAGGCTTTAACTTACATACATATTTTGATATCTATTTACGTATAAGCATTATCACTATGAAGTCATGCAGTTGCAGATGATTCAATCACAATTCAGACAACAGTGATGAAAATGAATAATTTTCATTCCACTATAGTGCGAGTATAATAATTAGCATAGGACAGCAATGTTGGGTGGGAGTTACATTATACTTGGTGGAGGTCTGCACTCTCAGAGAGCTTTTCTAGTATATTATATCATCAAATAATTACAAACCTGGAGTATTTAACAGGCGTTTCATTACAGCTATTAATATGTTGTAATTGCTGAGAAACAGTTTAAAGCGTTAATGAACTGTGCATGAATTTTAACATTAAACTTTAAGCTTTAACTGATCATTTCTACCTATTGATCACTGAGTGACAGTTGAGGTACTGTGTGTTGTTAAGTAGTTGCCGTCTCTCCTAAAAATGAGTGATGCCGTCCCCGTTTGGTGAATTAAATTCCTCCGTCCTCGCATTTCGTCCGGACGAGACGCCGGAGAGAGGAAAGCGAGGAGATACGTCTGCCAAATAAGAATTGTCGCATGTTCCCGTGATTGCCATCAAGCTATCTGCATACAGGCTTCTGGAGCAAATGTCCTTTGTTATGCTAATCTTTTACACACCAATACATATATATATATGAGAAAAAGCACATGTATGAGTGCGTTGTGTGTTTTGCATTTGCCTTTCTTTTAGATTCCTCCCTGCTTCCTGTTTGACTTTCATTCCCTCTCCCCCCCCTGTTTGAAAGGCAGCCTCTCTCAATCCAATACAGTTTCTCTCAGCGTGAGGCAGCATCAAAGCGGCGCTCCGCGGTCAGGCCCGTCGATCCTCTCACACACCTCCTGGTTGTTTAAGAGAGCAAAAGCACAGCGATGCAGTTTCTTAAACACACAGATCCACCCCAGCGCCGACAGAGAGACGGCTATTTGGCAAAAGTGCTTTTTCTCTCTCTCTCTCTCTCTCTTGCTTTCCTCACCTTGGACTTTCACCACTCTCATTACCCACCCTCCTCCATACACCTCATTATACTCGGATACTCCCCTGTCTCTCTTTCTCTGTCTTTCACCACCCATCTAACTGTACAGCTCCCTCACTGTTCAATTTATCTCTTTGCTCCTTCTCTCGCACTCACTCCATCTGTCAGTTACCTCACCCTCTCCATCCCTCTACCATCATTTACTTTTTTTTTTTTTTACTTTTTTCCCCTCTCAATCCCCGGCTACCTGAGCTGTCGTCGCTCTTGACCCTCCACTCCATCCCGCCGTACGTCCCGTGCCTACCCTTTATCTTTCGCTGCGACTCAATCCCTACTGCCGCCTCTGCGTTTTTTTTTTCTTTTCTTTTTTTTTGCCTGCGCTCTCTGATGCTAAGTGATTGATGCCAAGCTCGGGCTCTGGGCCATCCCTCCTCGCCGCCACAGACGCAGGGATGTCACGCCGAACCCGGAGGGGGAAGCCTTTACCTCAGAAAGAGAGTTGAAGTGGAGGGTGGCTGCGGGAAGGTTTTGTGAACAAGCCGTGCCCACCCATGTCTGAGAGGAGGCAGGCTCCGGGGCGTGTGTGTCTGCTTTTGTGTGTGCGTGTGCGTGTGTGTGTGCGGGAAGGGAGGGGTCCCCTTGGTGGGGAGGCATGAATTGGTACACTGGAGTGCTCATTATGGCTCTGTAGGGACTGTCCTGCGGGGCATTCACTCTGTGGCTGTGGAGCTCATTACGCCAGGCAGCCGCCGAGCTCAAGGCACCCAGAGGCGGCAGGGCTCGCTGCAGAGATAAGAAAGGGGAGGGCAGCCCAGATTACCCTTAATCAGAGGCACCTGTAGACAGCCAGCGCCTCCCTCCTCATCCCTCCTCATTCCCTTTCCGTTAAGCCCCCCCCCCCCCCCCCCCCCCCCCCCCCCACCCTCCCCAGCGCACACGCAAGCACGCGCTCCCCCTTTCTCGCCGCTGTAATTATTGCAATTGCTTCAGTTGACTTTCATTCCCGAGCACAGGAGTTGCACAGCTTGCCTTTTAATGAGAAACCCGAGCTATGATCCGGAGGTGTTATTTATTTATTTAATTATTTATTCGCCTCAGCATGTATGATGTCAATTATTTAAATTAGAGGGGATTTTTTTTTTTTTTTAAGCTAGCCCGTAGCCGCGCCCCCCGCCGCCACGCGGCTCGCATCACGCGCTCATCACGCCGCGGCGGATGGAGAGTTAAGTTTTAATGTGACATGTTCACAAACTCCTACCTGCCTATTTTCATAATGAGAAGTGTTCCTGTCAGTTGTTTGGGCAAATGTCTCGTTTCTGAAGACGACACAACAAACAAGTGTTGACTTTGATGTGAGTTAGAAGGTGCTCGCTAAAGTCTGTTTTAAGTGCCGCAGAGATGTACAGTGGGGATTAATAAAAACAAGTATGATGTGATGTGCATGACTGAACCACTTTTGTGATTCTCTCCCTTCCTCGCGCTCCTCCCTTCAGGTGCCGAGACGATCTTTTGAAACCGACTGTCAAGCTGTTGTCTGTGCAGGCAGCATACAAAGAGTTCACCCAAAACCTGCACTTTATTTATTTATTTTTTATTTTATTTTTTTATTATTTCCGAAGCGCATGAATGGGTATGTGGCTCGGCTTTTCTTATCACGCTGTTTGTGATATGTTGGAGCATACTTGCCAACCATGAGACCTCAGGAAAAAAAAAAGTGAGGATTTCAAAAACCAAAGCAGGGGGTCTGGATGTTGTCCCCCAGAAAAAAAAAATAAAAATTGACTTTCAGAGACTGTGCTTCCTGCATTCTGGTGACTTTTACAGAACATGACCAAAAAGATAAGTTTTCTGCAATAGTATCTTTATCTCAAATGTCCCTTATTGTACACTTTTTCCTGGATTTCAAGTTTTTGTCTCATTAATATAAGCAGCCTCTCCTCTGACTGAATGGCCGTCAATAAGAGGCAGGCGGAGACTGTATAGTTGTGACATCACACGCTCAACAGAGTCCTGACAGCTCATTTTGAGGCACAGTTTCTGAATAGGGGCTGTGGTTGGGGACATTATTTATGGAACACCTCGACCTTCTTAGAGTGAAAAAGCAATTTCTATGACATGTGACCTTTAAATTCTTTTAATTCTAAGACTCTGAGGACAAAAAAAACTGAATATTTCCCTCCTGATGTGAACTCATATTGACCCCAACCTAGTTAGTATTGATATTTTCATAAACAATTTGAAGACCAGACATGTTATGTTTACAAAAGAATATCACTTCATAAGAATTCCTAGTTCATGCAGATGAGCCCGACGCAACTGATACTTATTGTCTATAAATTGGAGACAGACTTGTGGAAGAGTGTTTCCACTTTTCTACAAAAAAGAGGCCTTTCGTCTACAGTAGTAACAACTGGCAGATGTTGTAAAACTCACTGAAATGCATTTTCACTGAGTGCTATGCTATGATCTAAAGCTAAAACTGATGTTAGATCAGCATGAGCACTTTGGAAGTAATAGCCTTGATGTCGCCTGTGCTCTGATGAAAGAGCCATAAAAGCCACATCGCAACAAGGCATTTTCAGTGAGTACAATGAAACCCGATGCTAAAAAACTCGATATCTTGTTTTTTATAGATACGAAATGGGCAACTGCTTTAAAATACACTAAGTAGCGTCAAGTATTACTCTGTGACAGAGTGTTTTATTCATAAAAGTTGAATTTTAGAGTCATAAGGCTTCTCTGTGTTGTACAGGGCCAGAAATATGTTGTGATAACCAAAAGGAGAAAGGAAAAAATGTGAAAATTTTGTCATAAATTGGGATAAATATGGGTGAATTATGACCCTGGGAGAAACTGTGAAGAAAGCAGAGATGGTTGGCAAATGGCGTGAATTTGATATAATGCTAAACATTGCTCTGCTAATGCTAAACGGCTTAATGTGAAGCGTGATTATGCTGTATGGCGTGGTGTAATGATATTTTGTTATACAATAGGTACACCATAATCACACTGCAGGGAGAGTAAGATTTGATACTGGAATACTTAAATTGTTGTCAAATTACATTATTTCATGTTGCATGATGGGTATTATGAATTATAAAAATCAAAAGCCATAAACACTTAAACTCTTAAGCAGCTAAACCTCCCCACCCACACCCTTCTATTATGTCACACAACAGATTCTGCCTCAATTAAATTAATACGCCCACTTATAAACTGTGGTTTGTGGAATTTATGGTTTTAAACTGTATGCATAGACATTGTTTACTGATTTGTTTTGAACGTATTAGCCTGAAAATAAACATTTTTTGGAAATTATTATTGTTGATGTAAAGCCTTTGCATACTTTATGCATTCCAAATGTAACCAATACAAACAAATGATAACAGAATCTTTAGCGGGAACAATCACGAGAACCAACTATTTGACAAAAGGAGCAGTTTATCGTGGCATAAATATATAAAGAGTTTCGTCACTAATCATGAAACGTGGCCTCATTATTTCAGCTTGATGAGCTGCCACACCTGACAGAAATATGACACGAACAACAGAAAACAAAAAGATTTGTGCTGAGAGGTTGATCAGCCCGTTCCCTCGGTGCCCAGCGAGAAGACTCAACTTCATGGGCTACACAGTAGCTGCACCATGGGGGGAAAAAGAATCCAGTTCAAAGAAGCTGTCTCCTCACAACAACTAGAATAGAGCGCTGAAACATTCACAAAACATCCAGTTTCCTACGTGTTTTATCTCTGTGTAAAGTTGATGAAATGGAAGCGCCACACATTTTGTTTTGCCTGCAATGGGGAGGCGAAAGGTGAAACAAAGAAAACAGAAAGCAGGAAATAGAAAAAAGGCGCTTTCGATGTAGAAAGACGACGTGTTTCCAATCCCTGTCATGGTCACATATCAAAATCCCTCAAGTTTCATGAAACACGCTGCCCCACGAGCCTGCATTTGTATTCCGTTTGTAGTTATGCAACTCCTGAAAACTGAAAGCTAAGGGCTTATGACAGTGTTACTGAAACTAAATTGTCATAAATTTCCGCTGCTTACAAGATGATGGATTACATTCATCAGTGCGAGGCCCTTAATCTAATCTGGAGCTGTGCTCATCAAACTCCTCTCAGAGGAGGTGTGTTGATCTGGGATCACTGAATATGTCCTTGTTTTTCTTCAATTTCTGGCGTGATCCAAAGCCAAAACTGATGTTAAATCAGCATGAGCACTTTGGGAAAATCTTGCCTGTGCTCTGATGAAGGAGCTATAAAAGTCACATCGCAACATGATATCTGAAATATTTTAGACAGACATACGGCTGGAAAAAAATAAGAGACCACTGCAAAATGATCAGTTTTTCTGATTTTAGTACTTAGGTATGTTTTCGGGCAAAATGAGTCTATAAACTACTGACATTTCCCCCGTATTCCAAATAAAAACATTATCGTTTAGAGCATCTATTTGCAGAAAAAAAAAAAAAAGATTCAATGTTTTCAGATCTCAAACAATTCAAAGAAACAACATCACTTTAAAACAACATGATACGAATGTTTACACTTAAGACGAGTTCAGAAATCAATATTTGGTGCAATAACCCTTATTTTTAATCACAGCTTTCATGCAGCTTGGCATGCTCTCCACAATGTTCTTGGGTGACTTTATTCCACTCCTGGTGCAAGAACTGAAGTAGCTCAGCTTTGTTTTATGGTTTGTGACCATCCATCTTCCTCTTGATCACATTCCAGAGGTTTTCAATAGGGTTTAGGTATAAAAAAAAAAAAAAAAAATGCGGTGGTCTCTTATTTTTTTTCCAGAGCTGTATTCTGATATCTAATATATAGCATATTTGTTTTTTCATGTACACTACTAATTGTAATGCATCCATATTAAAATGCAGTCACAGGTCTATGTAATAACATGCAGTCAGGTTTTTATTTTTTTTTTTTTACTTTTAGCTGAGGTCTGCTATTAGGACACTTTGGGCTTTTCTGCTCCCTGGCCACACACAATGACACACTTGAGTTGTTAAGCCTGCTGTTCTGCATAGGCTCCGCTCCTGAAACCAAATGACACTGGAACGTGAACTGTGGTGTAGTGTATTTCTTTTTCTTCAGGCTGCCAGTACATTTGTTTTCATTAGATGTGATTGGTCAGCAGTCTAGGCCCCTGTGTCCAGTAATGGAGTGCACGATTGCGGGCCCATTATGGACTCCCAGTGAAATAAATTATATATTGATCTTAAATATTCCACGCTCTCTGATACTGCCGCCACACAAAAATCCTGTAACACATCTTCTTTAGGGAATATTCAGTGTGTTTCATGTATCACGCTCGTTTGGGTGTGACTCCGTGCGGTATGCGGTATACTTCGCACAGCACGTCTTAAGGTATTAAGACTTTGCACTATATGAGACTTGGTAAAGCAATCACAGCTAATGTAAAGCTGTAATGAAAACAAACTATACGCAGAGGTGCAACACGGAGCATTAATGAAATTACAGCGCTGGAACCCCGGTCGACTCCACAGAGCTGTGCAATGGAACAGAACAGGACAGGAAGGCAACTGATGCATGCAAGTCACAAACACAATTATTATTTCATTAAGGAGCTGCTGCCATTGGCAGGCATTCTCTGGCATTGTTGTGGCGAGGCTGGCACGCCACCAAAAAAAAAAGGGGGCTTGGGGATGCACGTTGGAGGGGGGGAGGGGCAGAGGAGGAGGAGGGAGGGGGAGCTATGGGTGAGGAGGAAGCATGCTTTAATTTGGGTCATCTCCCAGTCTGCATTGGGTCGAGTGACAGAGCCTCCTCCAGTCTGTACCTAATCTAAAACGCATATGTTGCACTGGCTATCCACCTGAATTAATTGCCCTAATTATCTCCGGTACAAGAATGAGAGGAAACATCCTTTTCGAATGGCACGTTAGTCCTACAAAGACTTATTGCGGTGGCACGCGTGTATTTAGGGAGATGGAGGCTACCTGTCATAATGACAAGTTGCCCCTTAATTGCTTTGGAAAAAAAGGGAGGACACGCATATGCTTTTTGCTGAGGAGTGGAGTGTGTTTGTTGGGGGAGGGAGGGTCATCTCCACACACACACACACACACATGCTGCATGCACGCCCTGGAGCAGACAGGCGCCATGACTCAAGACGCCGCGTTGGAGGCCACGTTGCAGGGCGCTAGACGTATATCTGTCTCTCATGGCTACATTTCATCATGATCCAGAAGGACATGCAGCGGCTCTCCGACAAAAACAGCAACAGCAAAAGTTAAGAAAACCTACCCTAGCTAGACACTAAAAAGCTAAAAGGTGACACAAATTAATTAACTCGTGCTGTTATGGCACCTTGTGACTGACGGTGTAAAAATCGTATATATATATTAAACTGAAGACAACAAGATTTGACTGAGGCCAAGGGTCGCAAAGGGCCGGAGGGTGTTTGACACAAATACGCTGTAATGGTGAAATAGAACTGCTATTAAAATAGGAGAAGGAAGACAACAGAAGAGCAGGCAGCAACTCACTGCACAAATAGCTAGAAGTACAGTTCATTACTGTTTATTTCTAAATTGCCTTCAGTTAGCCTGCCCACTTCAACCCTCGCAAAACCGTGGCTGATGGTGCCTAATTTTTGCAGGTTATACTGCACTTTATTCATCTCACTTTATGTGTAACTGGTTATGTTAATAGGATTTCAACTCAATTTATTCAAGTGCTGATCAATGGCATGCAATCTCGGCACTTCATGCATTATGTATTTTAATGGAACTCACTTGCTTTATAGCTGAATGGCTAAAGGTTAACAGTCCCAATAGGTGGGACTCCCCGAAGACTAATCTGAACTTCAAACACAGCTTTTTTTTTTTTTTTTTTGCACTTCACAAGGCAAAAGCGCACAACAACAGAAAAGTTGTTTTTATCACCACTTCTTATGCCTCATTGGGAGAAAGAAAGCAATTTATTACCCCACATTCTTTTGCTTATATTAATGTGACCATAAATGCCCATAGACATTTTACTCTGCAGGAAGTGAGGCGGAAAAAAGGAGGAGTTAGAGCTTGGGGAATTAGTAGAGAAGTGTACTGGTGCAAGGGAGCGGGGCAGGGTGAAACAGGGAGTGTGGAGGGAAAAGGAAAAGATTGTGTAGGTGGGTAAAAGTGAGACGCCAAGAGGGGGAGGGGGGGTGTGACTGTGGAATAGCGGGATAAAATCTCAAACCGATAACAGACGTAGCTATGGCACAGTTAGCATAATTATCCTACTTTAACTATTATTTTGACATCAAAAATGAAATGCCATTTCTGTAGTGAGATCTTAAGCCTCGCTCTGCCTCTGCAGTTTAATATTAAAAACACCCAGGCGTCTCTGAGGGTGCTTGTCTCTCTCCACTGTCACTCCCTGCTCAATAAAACTAGCATGCTATTCCCGAGATGAGAGTCCCACTGGACTACGTGAGGACTGTGAGGTAAAAGCCCCTCCAGTCCTGACTAAATCTAGAAGTGGAAGACAGAAGGTGCTCGAGACATTGCCTGTGAGGGTCACTTGGCAGTTTTCAACTTATTGTCTCCTCAGTCATCAGGATTTGCCTGTGGCAATTGGAAAATGATGTTGGGCTGCCCACGAGATGACTTTGTATTCCTATGGAAACTGTTTTTTTTTTCTGTTTTTTCTTTTTTTTTCCACTTTGGCAAACCCCTGCCATGTGGGGATTTCTGTCTGTCTATGCAGGAAAAGTTGGATTGTTGAAGATATGTACGGTTTTGATCAGTAGTTATTCAGAGGCGATCGAATGATGAAAGACTAAAAATTAAATCTGGCTTTTTCAGCGCATAAATGGACAAGTGCTGCAGCAAGCCGAGCAGCTGGCCTGCTTAAATATGGATTGCACTGCTGGGACATTTTTACACTATTGCTAGGTAAACAAGCATGAATGCATAATCAATTCAGAAGAAGTTAATGAGAATGAATCTGACTTGTGCAATCAGAATTTGGCCACATTAGCTGCCATTATCATTCTGTCATTGTTTAAGTTTTACATGGATGAAAGTGGATTAATGGTAAGATGGACGATTGCTTAGGGAGTAGGGGTATTTGTTGAGGCGAGCGGAGGCTTAAAGCTGTCAGAAAATCACTTAGTCGGCAAAAGATTCCAGTCAGAAACATGATGTATAACCTGTAAAGAAGCACTTGCCTTCAACACAGCCTGAACTGGGGCCAGCCGTTTTAACTGGCGCCATCAGTCTCCTCCAGGTAATGCAATTAGATGCCACTAATATCTTGGGATGCTCTTCAAACTGCAAATGCACTTTTGCTTAATAGCACACACTGTAATAACTAGTGACAGCACTCAAGGAGCCAGATTGAAAAAGCTTTTGCATGTGATTGGTTCAAGTAATTGCACATACAGAATGCTCCAACTGAGAAATCATGAACTGAAAACAGATGATATCCCAATATATGCAGGCATATTCGCTTTGTTTCCAGGCAATACACCTCACCTTGGGTTAAAATGTGAATCATAGTGAGACGGGTTTAGGCAATCCTAAAGTTCAATTACACTTCTGTGTTCAGTTTGTTGGAGTTCTGCCCATAGATCAAGTCACCAGGTTCACTCGCCAGACCACAGGAAACTAATCCACTCATGACTTGATGGTCTCTATTTGGCTTTTGTATGAACCCACAATTAAGGCTTCATATCATCGAAATGGGGGAATCGGGTACCTTGGAACATAGTTTTTATTCCACTGCCAGTATATTCTTTTTACTTAGCGCAACATTAAAGAAAATCAAGCTCTGTGTCCAATCTTTATCATTTACGTTTAGAGTACGTAGCTTGAAGGAAGCTGTGGGGCTGTCAGACCATTGATGGCGAAGCTCTCGCTATCTTGTAACAGTCAAAGTCGCCCACACGAGAGATGAAGATAGCTACCTTGTTCAACGCACACAAACACACACATACATACAAATGCTCTTACCGTGCATCTCGAAAATGCCTCGGGGCTACAGACATGAGTAGTGTATCATCAAAAGTTCATTGAATCACTGTAATCTTGGGCTAAATCTCTTCACTTGACGGATTAACTGGAATATCAAAGAACACAATGCAATATAACTAAACAGGGCTGATCAGGGGCTGCGATAGTGACTATGTATCCAGAGGAAGAAAGATAGACACACAGAGAGGGAGGGAATGGGATCTGCTTCTTGCTCCCTCTATTCCCCTCAAGGCGACGTCAGGATAAATCTTCTAAGGGATTATCCCGGCAACACAATGTTCTCTGTTCTGCCCCATTGTATGCCTCTTTAAGCACAATTGATAAATTAGTTATTTATATTGTGGATGGATGAAAGTCAAACGCTGGATTTCCTTTTGATTCTTATGGTTTGGGAAGCATTAGGAACAATGAGCTGCCTGTCTTATTTCCAGATTCCACTGCGAAGACATTTCTAAATCTGTATATCATTACAGATTGGAGTGAGGGTAATTTTTAGCATGCTAGAAGTTTGGCTCTGTTTTCATTAGCTAATGCTACCTTGTGAATATTGTTTTCAAGTGCAGAAACATCAGCTGTGTTTCCAAGCTGAAGGAAAGGGCACCGAGCCAGCCGGAGCCAGACAATACTATGTAGTTGAGACACTCTGCTACCTTAATTTCGGTTCGCCTGCCAGCTCAATAGGGGCCCGAATCAGTCTGAATGAGTTACACATGGGATCAGATATCTCTGTGGGAACTGGTCTGCTTTTAATTTGAGGTCAACTAATAGCTTCATTTATTTGTAATTAGAAAAAGAAATAATATCCTACTATAGAACTGTATCCATGCTCTCCACTTTTTACTGGCAACTCACTCTTTAATAGTTCATGAATATTAATTCACTTTGGTTGTCAGGCCAATCCCCCAGTTGTATCAAGTGAGTTTTAGTCAAAATGAATTACCCTTTCTGTCTTTTACTGATCTCACCCCCCTACCATCCTCAATGTCTTTATCCCTGTCCTCCTCCTCATCCCCTCCTTTCTCTTTCCTTTCATTTACTCATGTTGCCTTATTGTACCTGTGCCTTACAACTTTTCCTCCTTTTGCTCATAGACTGCCTCTAGACAGAAGTTGTATGTCTGTGTTTTCACTCTGGTTGCCCCCAGCACATGTAAATGACTTTGGCACTTGATGTTTGAAGGGAAAAAGATGAGGGGAGTGAAAAAAATCCCTAAGTGCAAAATCAAACAGATAAGAGGCAGGGATCTTCACTTTGCTGGGAGTAATGTGTGTCTTAACATGCCATTGCCTTTTTATGTTTTCCTTTAAAAATAGTCAAGGACGGTTAGTTTCCGAGGCAATTCTAATCCTGAATGTTGAGGATACATTTATGGGTTTCCATTTCTGTTACATAAAGTCCTTGTTTTGTGAGAAATTTCACTGAGAGATAACAAACATTGCTATAAATTCCACACTAAATCAACCTGATGTGTACAGGTAGGATCTTGTGTTATCGCCCGGTTCCATATGTTTGGCCCTGTGCTCCCGGAAATATTCTACAGAGTGATCATCCATACATAAGCAAGCGGCCGCAGTCATAATAAAAAACCTGCAAGAGAGGAAATATTTCACATGCCAGCAAATTGGTGCTCAGTGTGTTTGAGCTATATGTATGACCCACATTACATCAAGTCATTTAGATGACCTTTGAGGTGTTATCTCCAAAAGGCAAACAATGGCAGCATTACTGCCCCTCCTTCTCCTTGCCAGAGATGCCAGAAAATATCTGACTTAGCAAAGGTCCAGTCTTGCTGCATCTAAAAAGCCACACGTTTAAGGTCAAATGAATCGAGAATATAGGACATAAAGGTGTTACAACGAATTATGGCAATATATATCCAGCTGAATAAATTGATGGTTGAACAGTGGTAAATGTAGGGACAGCGTGGCGTGCCCTATGGCAGGGACAGCAAAAACCCAGGCCAGATTTAAAAAAAAAGAGCAACATGAAACAAAGGGGATAGGATTTGGTAGAGTTAAGGTTAAGGTTAAAGGTAAAGTGAAAATAAGATTAACATTTAGACTCCGGAACCTAGAGAGTTGAGAGGTTAGGGTCTGCCTTCTGATCCCTTTTAAGAATTTGCCCTTAAATTCTGGTGTGGAACACTCTGTCCTTCTCAGATCTGGATCATCAGCAGTAAACCCCATTAGAAAGAGAAAACCAGGGGCTGCTATTTCAAAATGGTCTCATAGGATTACACTATATTGGTTGGATTGGATTAATGTTTGTTCTTCATCTGAACTGGATTTGATGTAGATAGACAAAAGCCTAGGTCTTGTTACCCAGGATGCTCGTTACATTTAAACTCTAAATTGAATGTGTCACTCAACTGTTTTAGTTCAAAGAGAACCAATTAATTGAGGAAATTTTAAAGCATCGCAAAGTATAATTAGACCACATTTCTTTCTTAGAATAAATGGAAAAACTAGATTAGTGTAATGTAAAATGCAGTTTACCATGTTGGTTGCCATTAAAGTAGTTTTACAAATGCTACATATTAGACAAAGGAAAACTTACATTTGGGTGTAAATCCACTTCCTCCTTTTATGAAATGGTCTGCCATGTTTTATTTTTTTCTGTTCAGATCCAGGAGCTGGAACTTGAGATTTGGAAACCCCTACACGGCCAAATTGAGATCAGCATGATCCAACCTTCCAATGTTTTGAAATACTCTGACAAAATCAGCAAGATCATTTTGATCCATGGCTGAGGAAACTGGGTCGCTATCTGGCCCCCAGATGACAAAATACCCCAGGATCATGCTGACTATTCATCTTTCACATGTGTCTGAATGACAAACCATTTCCTGCCGGCAGGAAGGGTCATCTTACAGGGTTACGATGCATGTGGTCAATGGATCCATAGTGTACATAACTTAAAATCAACATTTCTCATGAACGGCCATCCATGAAGAAGTCCCACAGAGGCTTAAGTAACCACAAGAGATGTTCATTCATCTCTTGCCAGCGTGTGTCTAAGTCTTGAGACAAGTGGTTGTACATTGACAAGTGGATGAAACTCCATAACTTAACCAGAGAGACCGGACACCCCTGGCAATCACTTTGTTGTGTCTAAAAAATAGCTGGTCCCAACGCGCTCTCTTGGAAAAAGCAGAGGCACACTTCATTATTTCATTATATGCCCCCCACTCTGATTTACATGCACACCAGAGGAACCAGTAATTTTTTATCTAAGCGCCATGGCTGTGGCAGGGAGCTGTGTACTCATCCCCAGCAGAATAGCAAGACACAAAAACAAGCCGGAGATCCACTCAGTGCATCCCACCCTCAAGAGGCAGACATGATCTCATGTTATCCATGTTTTCCCTCAAGCACTAAGGCATGCATGCATCATGTCAATGAGAGCTGGGAACTCTGCCTTTTTCTGTCACCATGTTAAATAATACATTAAGGCACAGAAGGAGGCTTAATTTGAGACAAATCCAGGATTCGATATTGCATCTTTTCTGATGCACACACACCTTGATGCTGTAGACCCCCCACATGTGATGCATACTTAAGCACTTGTACATGATGTATGTGCACATTTCCAACGACACTATGCATAATTCTTTATTTATCCTATTGCATTGACTCAGTGACATTGCGCTGCATTACGGCGCACTTCCACTGATACTTGCCATTGAACTATTTGTGACCTCAGCGACTCTCCCTTTGTGCAGTCAGCACCCATAACGAGCGCATTGGCAATATTGGGACACATGAGTAGCAGCACGCTGTGCTGTGCATCGATTTCACCATATATCATATTGTTGTCTAGTCTAAAACAAATGTGGCCCA